>LPNX010998466.1:248865-263255 GCA_001517045.1 Pseudotsuga menziesii | reverse complement strand
TTACAGCTCCATATTCAGTCTCCATTGTTGATAATTTGCATGATCAATTGTTAATTACTGTGAGTGAAATTAATCTACTGCAGGCCTGAATTTCTACATGCTGAAGTTCAACTCTGGATCTGTCCAGATCACCTCCTTCAGTAAAGGATTTGTTAGATCCAGTCAATCTGGTTTAGATCTGACTGATTTGAATCAAATCGATTGAGAGTCCACTGATCTAATATTTTGTATTTGCTCCATTATTCATCAATTTATTAATTAAAATAATCAATAATTATTTTTTTGGGGCTTTCTGACCTGAGTGATGGAAAATCACTCAAAACTAGGAAATAACAAGTCCATGGGTTTACATGGTTCTCTTAGCTTGAAAATGGGCACCTACACGACTAAAACTGATTATTTGGCCCACTTTTATTACAAAATCAATTTTTCCAATTAAACTATTAAAAAATAGCCTAAGTTTTGGAAAAATTAACTTTTAATAAAAAACACTGAAAAAATTAAAAAATAAAAACGTTGAAAAAACCTAGTGGGACTTAGACAGGTTCATATGACTCGACCATGATGCCTATCATGTTTATACATTAACACATAGACTCTAATAACCTCAATAGGCCTAAATACCAAGCCGACCACCACAACATTGGAGGCATGGAGTGAAAAACTCAGAAATTATCAGTCATTTATTCAACAACCAATAATAACCAAGGGAAAAAACACCATGGGCTGATTGGATTGACAAATAAAGTCTAAGAGAATGAATCTTTTACAGACACTATCATGATAGAACGTTTATTACAATTCCCCCATGGGGTATGAACATGTGATATAGTACAACAAATCTTCCCAGAAGTAAGGATGAAGGTCTTCTGAAGTCCAAACAAGTTATCCTTGTCCAGTTCACTAGGCTCACTTGATAAAAAACCACTAAGTACAACTTAGGTGGTAACATTTTCGCTCCAACTGTGGAATGTGTGCTCGATCTGGTCATAGGGCAAGGAGAGGATACAAGAACACCAGAATCTCTGGTTTATAAACCCTATAAAAACATCTCAACTTGACAAGAAAACCTCAATAGCACAATATTTACATAAAAACCAAATGAACCATTAAGATGGTTTATTTAAACAAAATAAATGTAACTAATTAATGAAAAAAAATGTTTTATTATAGCTAAAACAAAAATGCGGAAAGTAAATGCTCCGTTTCAAGGAGCTTATTTTCCTACTCTAAGCATGATATAAATAGGGTTAAGTGTAATCAGAAATCCAATGTAACCACCTAAGCATTTTATTAACATAAAAAAATTCCTTGTGTTTGGTTACCAGCCAAAGTAAGGATACTTTATTTAGAAAATGCAAACCTGTGTGATGATTTGAAAGGGGTGGGATGGATGGGAAATCATAGGCATCCATAATGTTGTCAAACTTCCTCCCAAACTGGTAATTGCTTGCGCAGGCTGCTTCTATCCATGACTAGATAGGGTTGATATACAAATTAGAGTGATGACGCAGATTGACTACACCATCGTACTGATCATCGAGGATTACCGGATGATAATTCCCTTTATAAGCCCCAAGTGGCTCCAAATAATGAGGAGACTCTATATGTGAATATGATAGTTGATATTGATATTCTACTAACTGCATCACATCTGTCTTTTGACAACACTACTTCTCCATGTCTTCATTATTGATACCTTTGTATGGCTCTGCATGATATGACTATGAATGATCATATAAGAGTTTTGAATGCTCCTCTTCCATTCTAGGATTTTCCCAGGTCTCTAGATTCATGCTCTCTCCTTCAAATATTCCATAGATAGAAATATCAACAAAACCATCAAAAGTTTCTGGTTCATTATTTTCCTCTTTATTCATGTGATAGACTATATTTTCCATGAATGTCTAGGACTCCTCATCAACATCTTTGTCGAAGATAAGAGAGTCTTTGTCACTTGTATCATGCTCCAAGTTATACTTGTCCTCATTTTCATACTCATCTTCTTCAAAGAAAAGGTCACAAGGAAGTAAACCTTCCTTAATGTCATCATTATATGGAGAACACGTAGGAGTCCCATCATGTACATTACAGTTTTCATCATAAGTTTCACTATAAGATTCTGCAATGTTTTCATCCTTATGCTTGCACTGTTTAGCTAGTGACAAAGGGTAGGCCTGGCCTACCATGTATACATGCTCAGGATCACTTGAAGTTGTTTCCTGACTACTGAACTTGGGAATTCCATGTTCCATGAATTGATTTGCAACATAACAAGTGCTTTCCTGGTGGAATTGTTCACAGGGTCCACACCATGGAATTACTTCTTCTACCATGTTAGTTGAGTCTAACTGGTTTGGAATCCTAGGCTCCTGCTGAGGAAATTTATTTTGATACATCTAATTTTGCTTGAGTTGAAATTTCCTAGGTCCATTATTGTTTTCCATTGTGATCAATCTATTATGAATGTGATTCAAGTGAGCAGAATGATTGGGCATTAGTTGGTTTTGACTAGTAACCAAGTTTTTTATCATGTCCGTCATCTTTTCCATGGGATATTTATAAGTTCCCTTTTCTTCTGATTCAACGACTTTACCCTTGGTCTCTTTATTGTAGGAATTGTTTCCCCTAGTGTGACCTGAAATGTTGGACTTACCTGAAGACTGCATATTCTTTTCTATTTTCTCGGCCATTTCCTAAGCAGTTTTTAGATTGGTCGGCTCTTTGTCTCTTAACTGGTACCTCAAATCACCAGTGAAAGCTTCGATGTAAGATATGAGGATGGAGGCATCCTTTGGCTTGATTGTGTTAGGGAGGTCTGCAACCACATGCCTCAACTTAGTGTTAAATTCATCCATGGTTTCATTCTCCATCTTCTTAATGTTATGAAGGGAAGCAAGAAGATGTCTTTGTTCTTTCTTTTCTCCCCATTTCTTCTTAAAACCCTCTAGGAATTCACTAAGAGTTTTATATGAATCATCATCTAGGTTGAAGTACCATTCTTCAGCATCATCTTCTAAGGATAAAGCAAAGAGCTTCATTTTGACATCATCATGGTCATGGGCAACATCATTGCAATAAATGACCAGGTGCTTTTCAAACTTTCGAAGGTGAGACTTGGCAATGATGGCATTATTGCCCTGAAATATGGGGAGCTTCTTTATAGCATATTTTGGAATGGCATGGGGAGAACCTCCTATCTGAGAAAAGTCAAGGGGTTTGAATAATTCCGTCATTTCTTGAGATTGGTGAACATGAATCTCTACAAAAATGTGATGGATATCTGAGAGGGATTGGTCTCCTAAATTTTCAAGGTTTCTATGAGAAGTTTTCCTATTCAATATTTCCCTAATAAACCTTTTGGGATTAGGGAGAAGACTGAATAACTGATGGTGGTTTCTCCGGGTAGAAGTTCTTGGAGGGATGTTAGACAGTGGAGTCTCCAGATGGATCGAGTTTTAATTTTTATGTTTTTTAAAGACAATACCAATCAAATTATTTTTTTATCTTTTTAGTTGTTTAGAAAAAAGTTAAGCTAAGTTGTTCTCGAGAATAAAAAAAATTATCCCCAGCAGCGGCACCAAAAAGTGTTTCCGCCTTTCACACACCTGGGTCACGTGGCATAAATATTCAAGCCACTTAGTGTGTCCTTGGGGGCAAGTCTCGAGTCAAGGATGTCACTTTCTTCTTGAATCCTTTGTTTAGGCTCAACTCCTAACGAAGCCAAGGGGGGTAGACCCTATTAAGTTACTAAGGATAATTACATAGTGTGATGGTGTTAAATTGAATGATTTACTTGGGAGTTTTGAAATTAACCAGTGGAAACAAAAGATAACAAGATGCAAGATTTTAAGCAGATAAGGATAGTAATGACACTCAATATATATAGAAATGAAAGAAACAAATCACCACTACCTTAATGGAGTCAATAGAGAAAATAATGTGCTTGCATGCACTTGAATTAATGTTTTGCAAATGTCTCTTGGTATATTTTAAAATAGTGTGGAATGTGAATGAGTTAAATTAGGTGAAAAGGGGACTCCAAATATACCCTAGGGGTACTTGGAGTATGTCAAAAAGTGAACTTTCATGGCTACTCGCAAGGTGTTTGTGGGATGGAATGGAGTCTCAGAGACTATTGTTCATAATTCACCCATTAGGGTGTGACAGAGATCAGCGCCTCGAGGTCACTTTCCAGTTGTTCCCACTCCTTTGGGTATTTTGCCACCGCTTATAGTTCATTCGAGGCATAGGATTTTCGCCTGATGGTTTGTCAATTTGGGAGGTGAGAAATAATTAATCTAGTCACTCAAGTGCTTTTGATGTGACTTGACTGATCATATGAACCACAGCCAAGTGCAGAGCATACACACTAGAGTGTTGTCAATTTTAGTAAATTTTAAGATAGGTGTTCTTGTTAAAAAGAAAACCCTTCAGGAACCTCTTTCAATACAAGTGGATCTCAATCAGGGAATAAAGGAGGGGTTAATTTTATGATAGTTGATGAAACAATTGATGAAAAAGGAATCAAATATACACAATTCCAGTTTTCTAATTAGTCCTACCACGCATCTCTTTCCCCTTGCGGGTCAATCGAGAAGTCGTGGGGTAAGTATTAAAATTAATTTGAAACCACTAGATATGGAATATGGAAATGATTATAAATCAAAGTATACTACCCTATATATTAGAACTACACTATATTGAAAAAATATGAACAAAAAGTAGAAAATGACACAAACGCAAATTCCCCCATGGGGGATGGTGAATAGGCTTGAAAGAGCCTATTCGAAAAGAATTTTTATTTTTATTAGCAGTGATTTAAAATATCAGAAAATTGAAATTGATGCACTTTGGTCCTTTTTATCTAGGATCCAAAGGCTTACAACAAGCTTGTAACAAGCTAAACCCAAAACACAGATGTGGGGGAAGCTTCCGGGAAGCTCTGGTTTGTCCAAGAGTCAAAAAATGGGCAGAGTCTCCTTCTCTTTTTTGTTAGACCTTCTAAAAAACAACAATAAATTAAAATAAAATGTGCCCAAACACACTTTAAAAGTGTTTTGGTTCACCATGCTAGTTACTGAAAAAAAACGAAGTAAAAAATTGTTAAAAGGGGCTAATCTAGTTTTGCAAAAGGAACCAAGGAAATCAATCTTTCCTTGGGATCTTGGCTTGTTGTTTGGGAAGACAATGAGATATGCACTTTTCTTGTAGAATTTAAATCTTTAAATAATGAAAAAGAAACTACCTTATGAGCAAGTTTTAGATCTATGATTTAGCTACTTGCAAAAAGAGCAATTCCTACACCTAGATCTATCTTTATGAAATGATATTCTTTATGAAATTACAAATCTAAGCAGCAATATTCTTATGAAATAGATCTAACAATATATATTCATTCTTAGAACTAGATTTTATCATAAGAGGAAGAAACAGGTAACCAGATGATATAGTTTTTAAAGAAAGGAGAAAAAGAGGAGAGAAGGTTGGCTCGTTACTTGAATGGAACAAGCTGAAAGGAGGCCCTTTTGTGGAGTGCTGAGGGAAAGATTCTTGAGCTTATTGGATAAGGAATGGATTCAATCTTGATCCACACCTTCATCCAATCGGGAACCTGCAACTAAATAACACAAGCCTGCACAACACCTCGTGAGATCTAGATATAGATGTATAAAGCAACAAGAATGAAAGATCATGCAAAAATAATCTTATTTAAGCATATAACTGAAATTCTTGAGCATACATAATATGGATAAACAAGAACAAGTAATCTAACTTGCCTAGTTTACACCCTTAATTGATTTAACCGAATCCTTGAAGCTAGAAAACAAAAGCAGCACAGAAATTGGAAAGAAATTGTAGTTACCACATTAGCAGCATGACGGTAGGAATCAACACAAACAAATGCACTACACCGTATAGCCTCTAAAGCTTCTTGATTCACAATGAAAAATATAGCAGTATTACAATGGCAACAACTCCTCAATCCAACTCTAATTAGCTTGGAAGAGGAAGCCTGAGCTTTATTTATAAAAAAAAAGGAGATCCAGCCCAAGGGGGTGCAAATCCCAAGGAGATAGACCACTGTAGCTGAAGGAGAGTCCGTCAATGCCTAATATATGTCCATGGGGGTTTCACTTGTTGACCAATATCCTATCACATTATTTCATATTATGGGTTTTAAAATTATCAAAAATTGAACCAATATATTGCAGGTATTGGGGGAATGTGGGGTTTAAGGTGGGGGTGGGTAGGGTGGTTTATAAGGATTGAGGTATAAAAAGGGGTGGGGAGGAGGTTTTAAGTATTGGGATGGGGTTTCAACAAAAATATTTTGGGTCAATATCTCTAGAAATTAAGGGTATTCTTTAATATCCCTGTGTCTATGTCTAGCTGAGCCATATCTGAGTCTCATTGAGTGCAACTATCAATCGAGGGACTGATCTAACTGACACCTCAACATGTCGACTGAAGCATATACCAAAACTCATCCAGATGAGCCCAAACATATGGAGGAGAGAGGGAGGGTGAAATTCCCCATAAAGGATGCTGAAGTTCAACTCTAGATCTATCCAGATCACCTCCTTCAGTCAAGGATTTGTCAGATCTAGTCAATCTGGTTAATATCTGACTGATTTCAATCAAATTGGTTGAGAGTCCATTGATCTAGGATTTTGGATTTTCTCCATTATTCATCAATTTATTAATTAAAATAATCAATAATTGATTTTTTGGGGTTTTCTAACCTAAGTGATGGAAAATCACTCAAAACTAGGAAATAGTGGGTCCATGGGTTTACATGGTGCTCTTAGCTTGAAAATGAGCACCGACATGACTGAAACTGATTATTTGGCCCACTTTTATTACAAAATCATTTTTTTGAATTAAACTATTAAAAAATAGCCTAAGTTTTGGAAAAATTAAATTTTAATAAAAAACACTGAAAAAATTAAAAAAAATTAAAAAGTTGAAAAAACGTAGGGGGACTTAGACATGTTCATATGACTCGACCATGATGCCTAGCATGTTTATACATTGACATATAGACTCTAATAACCTCAATAGGCCTAAATACCAAGCCGACCACCCCAACTTTGGAGGTATGGAGTGAAAAACTCAGAAATTATCAGTCCTTTATTCAACAACCAATAATAACCAAGGGAAAAAGCACCTTGGGCTGATCGGATTGAAAAATAAATTCTAAGAGACCAAGTCTTTTACAGACACTATCATGCTAGAAAATTTATTACAATTCCTCCATGGGGTATGAACATGTGATATAGTACAACAAAGCTTCCCAGAAGTAAGACTAAAGGTCTTCTGAATTCCGGACAAGCTATCCTTGTCCGGTTCATCGGGATCACTTGATAAAAAATCACTAAGTAAATATTCGGTGGTAACATGATGTAAAATATGAATAAAATGTGGTGTTTTTGCGGCTCAAAATACCCCCCAATTTGACTTTTACATGTCCTCATGCAACGATGCATTGATTTTTTTAAATTTTGGATTTGTAGCTGGGGTTTACATGATGATGGTATGTAATAGTAAATCATTCCGTGATTTTGAAATGCAAGAGTGGCAACAATTTTCCTTATGGTTGGTTCTTGTGTGACAACCATAAGTATAACAAATGTTGGTTCTTGTGTTAACAACATTTGCTCATTTTATTTTTATATTTTTTCTTCTTGCTGCAATACATATGATTTTTTTTTAAAGTATACATGCATTGGAAATGATGAACCATCAATGCATATTAGAAATCCTTTTCTTGATATTATGAATCATGCCAATATATATAGCAATGTTTACAAAGCATAGTTTGGGAAAGACATGTTGGTAAATGGTAAATGAGATGATGGATATGTAAAATGGTAATGAATAGTCCCCCTCCCCCCCCCCGCCCCCCAACTTAAGCTGTATTAGGTTTATGAAAAGGAGAAAGGGAATGTAGTGAGAGAATTTTCCAAATTCATTCATTTTCTAGCATTTAAGGAATTACATGGCTAAAGATTAGAAAACAACATACCTCCACTTACCCAAAAAGTTGATGAACTATACAATAGGAATGTGGCTGTTGTTGCTGGATCAAAGAGTGTGAAGTGAAGAAATCTGAACTACTGCTTGGTTGGATGAAGTAGAATATGAGAGCTGAAAGTAGAACTATGGTACTCTCATATGGCTGAATTATGTTGTTGTAAAACTGTTGATGGAGTCAAACAAATTATATAGTCTTCACTTGCTACAAAACCCAATTGTACAATTCTTACCATGTGAATAAATGTGTCAATGTCTAACATGGAAATAAATCATTGGATTATTGACCATTGATGAATGTCACTAACCAATGCGAGAAAATCTCACCATTTATGTCAATGAGTGCCAAGGTACCTAAGTGCATCATGCAAAGTGAAAATAGATGAGCTGATGTTGAGCCACTTGCAAGATCTAATGATCAAGGGACATTGATGTATTCCCATGATTGTCAACGAGAAAACTTTTCATTAAGGCAAGAAAGCCTCAAGGTACTCAAAATGAACTCTAGTCTCTATCCCAGAAAAGGTTCTGAGGTCGATGGGGAAAGACTTGTTGAAAGGTGGGCCTTAAGGAATCCCACATCAGTTAACATGAGTTGTACATAATGAGTGGTAGGACTATAGATGAAAGATATGAGGGTCAAACAGTTTTTATGGAAGGGATAACAAAGCAATGAAGTCATGGAGAGGAAGCTGAATTGTTTTATTCAGAAGGAAAAAGATAAACTAAAAATGAGGAAAATGTGTGTGACTCAGAAAGATAGACATGTGGGAAGTCATGATGTATAATGTAGTGAAAATATAGACTCTGACATGGATGATGAATAAGCTTGGAAGGAAAAAGGATAAGTAATCATGACATGGCGTAATTGGTTTCTGAAAGGCTTATTTGTGGCAACAAAATGTCATGACATACATAGTGGAAATTCATCTTCTTTAAGCTTTCAATGGAACATTTCTCTGAAAATTTTCTGCAATTTTGGAAATTATTTCTGCATGTCATTCATCCGTCTTTAAACCTAAAAAAGGTTAGTATTTCCCTCCAACAACCTTGTTAGAGCATTGAAAATACATGAAATTATGTTCTTAATGAAAAGTTAAAACAAATAAAAATGCTCTTATACCTGAAAGTAGCAACGCTTCCTGTCAAAGCATGTTTCTGAGTGGCTTGCGAAAACAAGTTAGCGCAACAATCATAAAATTGAGAAGATTCCAAGTTCATTTATAATTTTTTATTTTATGATTTGTTACCTAATCCTTTTTATTTATTTATATGTTTATTTATTTATTTAATTTTTGTAATGTTATTATTGAAGTGTTTTTGTATTTTTTAAATTTGATTTTGCAAAACCAATTTTTTATGTGTTTATTATGTCAATGTGTTTTTTTTAACGTTTTTAATTGTTTTGCAAAAAACCGTAAAAGAAATTGGAATCATGCATCTTTATATAAAGATTGAGAAACAGAGGGAAAGGGT
Organism: Pseudotsuga menziesii; assembly: GCA_001517045.1. NCBI lineage: Eukaryota > Viridiplantae > Streptophyta > Pinopsida > Pinales > Pinaceae > Pseudotsuga > Pseudotsuga menziesii. Next base: position 253,742 of record LPNX010998466.1, on the reverse strand, counting down.
TGACCCTTTCAGTGGTCGACCCTTATGTCACAAGGTTCAAGTTCGACAACTTTTAGGTTTGTATGTATATAATTATTAATTATACCTATATTAATTATTTATATTTGTATTAATTATTTATATGTAATTATATTAAACTTTTAAAAATATATTTTAAAGTCTAATATAACTATATGTACATATAATTAGAAATTAATATATACATATATAAGATAAAAGAGGTGAAAAATAACAATCGTAACTATACAAAGGTGTTTTCATAACTTTAGATCCAAATATAAAAATGTGATACATTATTATATATGTGACTAGTAAAAAATTTAACCCTAACAAATATCATAAAATATGGAGATTGGTGGATTAACTGAGTCGAAGGTGTTATTGTATAATCATTCATAGGCATAGTTTATACGAAGATCATAATAAAATTGAAGCAAACACCTACCTCCTCCACACTGAAGATGGTCCAAGTCCCACTGTGCAAAAATAAAAATTAAGAAGACTTGGCTATGACAGCAGCTAATCCTTCTATTTCAAAGGCTATTTCAAAGACGCATATTAACGTCATATAGATTAATTTTATGTTTGACCTAAAAAAAATATTTTTAATTGTTTTGTGTATTTTAATTATGGTTATATATATATATATATATATATATATATATATATATATATATATATACATATACATATTAATTATCTAAAAATTAAAATAAATTATGCCAATCTATAAATATTAACTATATAAACAAATTATACTAATCCCATACAAAAAGTGGAATAAGGTATGAGTAAAAATTATTATTACTATTATTATTATATTATAGTAATGTTTTTTTTGTTTTTTTGCTTTTCTTTTAAATTTGACTTTAGGCCAAAAGTTAAATAAAGAGAAATAAAAAGTGCATTTTATTAAATAGGCATAAAGTATATATACTTAAAGTTATAAACCTTTTTTTTTTTGGAAATGTAGAGGGTATAGTAGACTTTCTAGATAAATCTAGTTTAAATCCATCAAGAATCAGTGTGCCATCATGTTGAAATTACCCAGACCTTCATATTTTCTTTCACATGATGTACTTTATTTTCTTAAGTTGTAGAGAAACTTACTGTCTCTTTTCCACATTCAAGAACAAGAATATTCTATTCACATGTTATATGAAAAAATTTAGATAAGGTGTTTTTTACAACATTATCATCATGACAAGACAAGAGGATGAGATATTATTGAAGATGGAAGTGACATTTTCATAAGAACATAATTTTTCATACCCGTCTTACCATGTTGAAGATACACTATCAGCTAGTCACTTATGGCATATTAGATTTGGGCATGTCACCACGACAAACATAGCAATTGCAATAGTTTTATGATTCCACTTCAAGAACATTTAGAAAACTAGATTTGATTGTAATTCAAAAGGAAACGAAGAGAATGGGAACCAAGAAAAGCACTCACTTTGGAATTCATATTGCTCACTAAGACCATCACAGATCATAAAAAAACCTAAACTTGAGAACTATTCTAATGGATCTTGGTAACACACACGTTGTTATTTTGTCTTGAGATGAAAACCAATCAATCCCTCACTTGTCCAATTGAGAGGATCTACTTCTACGGGGTTGCGTAGGGCTCGAGAACCTTATGTTGATTGATTGATCCCTATGACGCGTTGGAATTGTTGCTCTCTCCATTCATGATAGGTCAGAGACCCAAGGGATAATGCCTCTCCCTTAAAGAGTTCGGTTTTTTTCAAAATTAAAATAATAATTCACATGACTAAATCGAATTTCAAGTCATAACTTTCCAAATCAAACAAATTTCCGATCTTATCAATGAGCCTATTTGGATAAATTTAGTAACTATGGTTCATAAATAGCCAAACTTAGGCCAAATACATTGATAGAAAAATAGAGAACTAAGCACTAAATCATGATATAAATCAAGATTCATATAGAACAAGGAATCAACTCTTATAGAAATATTTAAAATCATGCTTCATGTAGAATCAATTTAAATCCAAATAAAGTCATACAGAGCTATGCTTCATATAGAATAAATTTAAATCCAAATAAAGTCATACAGAGATATGATTCATATAGAATAAATTTAAATCCATATAAAGTCATACAAAACTATGCTTCATGCTTCTTCAAGCTAATATTACAAACTTTTTTCTTCCATAAAACTATATCTATTTAGGGTGTCTAGAAAAAACTTCGATTTAATCCAAAAGGATGCAGTTTTATTGTTAGGTATAAATCCTAGAGCCATAACTTTTACCCAATAGTACATTCCATGTCCATATGGATTGGATTTATGAATAATTCACTGGACATACTTTCTACATAGTCAGTACGATATGCAATCGATTGTTGAATCGAGCAAATCTTTCAGTGCTCATATTGTTCTTGCACTAGGCCTTCCAGCATTTGATCCTGAACCTATATATATGTTCATAACTATTAATTAAGAGGAGAGACCAACATTTTAAGATTTGTGTAATCAATCACTCCAAAATATAAAGATGATAACCAAGCTGCACAAATATATATATTTATCGAGTCATGAGGAAAGTAGTATTAAGTGATAAATACATACAAATAACATGGCTGGTGCTCTTACTCGAAAATAGGTCTTGAAGAAATCCCCGTTTCCTCTTAACAAACCCTTCCAAAATGTGATGGTGAAAAGAGGGTGGATGTTGGCATGCTTGGAAAGGGTATACACGCATCCCTGGAGGTCCATGTGAAAGATGAGAAGGAATATCTCGATCAAATGTTGGACCTTGCGAATCATGTGCACTCGCAGATTAATGCAATTTGTTCATTGAAATCTCATTACAGAGTCAGATTTGGTATGAAGCAAATGTATAAGAATATCATAGGGATCCATGAGGCATTAAATAATGGAGACGAATGCGATGATCAACCAAATAGTTTTCCTCATCTTCTCATGGAGATAAGACAGAGATAAGAGTGATTGAGAAGTCCGTGGAGGTGAGCACGATGACTTCAACCTGCATAGCATTAGCATCCATAGGTTGAGATCCCACCCTATTAATTCAATCCACTAGTGCGCATGAGTAAAAATGGTTAACAACCCAATCCAGGTGTAAAGAGATCCGTGAATCACTATATTGATATCATGATCGAATAGTTACAGATGGAGTGGAAAGCACCAGCTGGAGAACAAGATAGTGTTTCACCTATGATGGTTGCAACAACCCAGGTATTCCAACTAAAACTTCACCACACATAGACTTTCTCTACCGTTTTTCCACAACTGTCAACATATATGCGATACCCTGGATTGGTTTCATTATTTGTAGCTACAACTAGCACAAAATGTGGAAACAACAAAAGCATAGAAGGTGTGTGTGGGATGGAACACAGAGAAAGGAAATACTATAGGCTCAGTTCTTCTAATTGTGGAATCCAGTTGGCATGGCACCAGATGTTCTTGCTCGTGTTCCTATGTACCCTCCTAGAGTTCCTAGACTAAACCAACAGATATTTTATGGCCAAGGACCACATGCACTTATATCACCTCAAGCTGCTAGATTTCGTTATCAACAAGAGTTAATCCCAGGTATGGGACTAGGAAGTGTGCATATTCCCAATTTTTATCTCCCTCTTATTACCATCTAAGTTGTACTTAGTGGTTTTTTATCAAGTGATCCTAGTGAACTGGACAAGGATAACTTGTTCGGACTTCAGGAGACCTTCATAAGTGCTTCTGGGAAGTGCTTGTTGTACTATATCACATGTTCATACCCCCTTAGGGGAGTTGTAATAAATGATCTAGCATGATAGTGTCTGTAAAAAACTTGATCTCTTAGACTTTATTTGTCAATCCAATCAGCTCAGGGTGATTTTTCCCTTGGTTATTATTGGTTGTTGAATAAAAACTTATAATTTCTGAGTTTTTCACTCAATACCTCCAAAGGTTGGGTGGTCGGATTGACATTTAGGCCTATTTAGGTTATTACAGTCTATGTGTCAATGTATAAACATGCTAGGAATTATTGTCGAGTCATATGCACATGTCTAATTCCCCCTAGGTTTTTTATTATTTTTTATTTTTTTAAATTTTTCAGTGTTTTTTATTAAAATTTATTTTTTCCAAAACTTAGGCTATTTTTTAATAGTTTAATTGGAAAAATTGGTTTTGTAATGGGATCAATAATCAGTTTCATTCATGTAGGTGCTCATTTTCAATATAAGAGCACCCAGTAAACCTATAGACCCACTATTTTCAAGTTTTGAGTGATTTTCCATCACTCAGGTCAGAAAGCCCCAAAAAATCAATTATTGATTATTTTAATTAATAAATTAATGAATAATGGAGCAAATCCAAAATCCTAGATCAATGGATTCTCAACTGATTTGATTGAAATCAGTCTCATCGGCACCAGATTGACTGGATCTGACAAATCCTTGACTGATGGAGGTGATCTAGGTGGATCCAAATTTGAACTTCAGCTTCCTTTATGGGGAATTCCACCCTGTCTCTCTCTCCTCCACACATGTGGGATCTTCTGGGAGCTCTATGGTTGATGATTCACTCAACAGGTCAATGTGTCAGCTCAATCAGCCCCCTGATTGACATTCATACTTAGTAGAATCTCAGTTCAGCTTCAGATCAGACATTAATGGAATCTCCTTCAGTTTTAGTGGTCTATCTCCTTGGGATTTGTGCCCCCTCTAGGATGGGGTTTCAATTTTGTGTATAAATAAAGCAGTCACTGCCTCCTTTCCGAGGTAGTAAGAGTTGGATTGAGGAGCCATTGTTGTTGTAATACTATGTAATATGTTTTGCTATTGGAATAAATTGAAGCTTTGGAAGCAATATGGTGTCATTTCATTGTATGTAT
>LPNX010998466.1:204950-248810 GCA_001517045.1 Pseudotsuga menziesii | reverse complement strand
GATGAGCATTGCCATGTTTCACTGAGGTAACCTGTATCTATGTTCATAATTTGCTGATTGTTTGTGGATTCATTGCTAAGATTGATAATAAGTTTATTATGATCTTGATAGGAAAGGAGTTTGTTAATAAGTTTATTGGCCATCTCTTTCTTTTTTGATGCATGTTTAGAGATCTAGATTCAGCATGTTTTATAAGTTTATATGCATGCTATTCTGAAATCTCTATGTATGTATTAACTGGATCTCACAAGTATTTTGGAAAGTCTATAGTTTTAGTTGCAGGTTCCTATATTTGAGAGTATGCTGATATATTTTTCTTCTTCACTCTCTCCAAAACCATTCAAAGGCATAGTCCCTCGACATTCCACCAAAAAGCTGCACGGTTGATCTTCAAGGCTTCCAGCAAAAATGTTCTTCTTTTCCTCTTCCTCCTTCAAATTTTTTCTAAAATCAGTATGGTTACTTGTTTGCATATTTAAAATTGTTTAGATCTATCAATTTCATAGTTTATTTTACATATATCTTTCTTCCTTAAATCTCATAAACTAGATCTCATTCCTAAAATAAAATTTACAAGCATTCTAGATCTAGTTTTAGGAAAACATGTCATTTTTCAAGGCTGTGAAAGTAGATCTAAATCTTGTCGAATGCATGGTTGTTTCCTTAGAGTCTAAAAATTTATATTCATTAATTTAAGTTCTTCATATTGGCTTCCCCCAAATCAGGCCATGATCCCAAGGAAAGCTTGCTTTCCTTGGTTCATTTTCTGGTTCTTTAAAAACTAGTTTTAACTTAGAATTTTTCGATAAAACGTTTGTTCACCCAAGAGTACTTTCAAAGTAATTTTGGGCATATTTAACTATGATAAGCTATCTTATTTTTAGTAGGTGTAACAGAAAAGAGTAGGATGCACTGTCTAGAAAGAAAATTTTGGACCATTCAAGACCGCCCAAGGGGTCTCCATCTTCCAAATTTTCAAATTTTTGCAATTTGTAAACCTTTGGTCTCATTCCATATAAGGACAAAGTGGATTAATTTAAGTTTTCTGATATTGTAATTTATTCTAATAAAAAGAAAAATATTTTTGAATAGGCTCTTTCGATCCTATTCACCATCCCCCTGGGGGGCTTCGCGTCCATGTCTTTTTTTACATTTTTTTCATCTTTTTTTTTAATATAGTGTAGTTCTAATCTGTAGGGGTATTATAATTTGAATTATAATCATTGTAATATTCCATATTTGGTGGTTTCAAAGTAATTTTAATACTTACCCCACGAGCCTCCTTTTGAGCCGAAAGGTGAAGAAAGGGTCATGGTAGTCTAATTAGAAAATTGTGGTCTGATTATGTGTTTATGCTTCATTTGATATCATTAATTTTTTTAATAATCATAATAAAATTATCCCCTCCTTGATTCCCCAATTGAGGTCCACTTGGATTGAAAGAGGTTCCTGGAGGGTTTTCTTTTTAATAAGAACACCTCTTTTAAAATTTATTAAAAATAAAAAAGACTCCAGTGTGTATGCTATGTACTTGGCTGGAGCTCATCTGATCAGTCAAGATGCATCAAAAGTACTTGATTGACTAGATTAATTAGTCTTCACCTCCCAAATTAACAAACCATCAGGAAAAAATCCAACGCCTTGAACAAACTGTAAGCAGTGGCAAAATACCCAAAGGAGTGGAAACAATTGGAATGTGACCTTGAGGCACTGATCTCTGTCACACCCTGATGGGTGCGTTATGAAAAATAGTCTCTGAGACTCCATTCCAACCCATAAACACCTTGCAGGTAGTCATGAAAGTTCACTTTTGGACATACTCCAAGTACCCCTTGGGTATATCTGGAGTCCCCTTTTCACCTAATTTAAGTCATTTACATTCCACATTAATTTAAAATCTACAAAGAGACATTTGCAAAACATTCTTTCAAGTGCATGCAAGCACATTATTTTCTCTGTTGGATCCATTTAAGGCACTGGTGATTTATTTGATCAATTCTTTCAATTATATATATATTGAGTGTCATTACTGTGCTTATCTGCATAAAATCTTGCATCTTGTTATCTTTTGTTTCCATTGGTTAATTTCAAAACTCCTAAACAACTTAATCAATATAACACCATCACACTAAGTAATTATTCTTAGTAATTTAATAGGGTCTACCCCCCTTGGCTTCGTTAGGAGTTAGCCTGAATGGAGGAGTTAAGAACAAGGTAATATCCTTGACTCGAGACTTGCCCCCAAGGACACACCGAGTGGCTTGAATATTTCTGTCATGTAACCTAGGTGTGTGAAAGGTGGAAACACCTCTCACGCAGGCTCAGCAAGGCCAGCATACAGGTGGCATGCGAGGTGGTGTAGCACCTATTCAATAGCAACCACAACAGCTACCAGTTCTACAACAACAGATGCTACCTCATGGTAATCACGTATATCGTTATCCACCTGGAAGGAATGTCAACGAAATTCCTTTATCTGGGGTTGTGGTAGCTATGCATCCTTTACGATTGAATATGGGCGATCTTTCTTTACGTGCAGCTGAGACAACCATCTTGCAGCTAGTTTGGTTTGTCTGTAGGTGGAGCTGGATAGCCACTCTATCAAAGATCTTTTGTGATCATAGAGAGAGTGAAGATGCACATAAATGGGATCTTTTTAACTCAAAAGACTAATCCATATCCTAACTATTGTGTTTTTTTGCAGGTTTAGTTTCCAGGATAGGAAAAAATATAGGCGTTGCTGCTGCAACTCAAACCAGGATGACATACTATTACAGTGGAAATAGAAAGGGTTTTTTCTTTTGCACAATCAACTAAGATTCAGTCCAGCCAAAATGTGGAGAATAATTAATTTTATGTTTATAGGTTGCGAATGAAAGGATGAAAGGCTAAAGCATTTGTCGGTTGTGCATGAAAGATTGAAAGGTTGAAGTGTTTGAGATTTAAAACTATTTTTTATTTGCACGTTAAAAATAGGTTCTCTTTATTTTAGGTTTTTTTTTATATATATTTTTTAAATTTTTACTTTTATATACACATTAATGTTTATTTGTTTTAATTTCTGCACGTGGGACGAACAAAAACAAAAACAATTTGTTTTATTTATTGGTTTTATTTTTAAAGGTTTAGTTTTTTTTAATTATATAATATTATTGTTTAATTTCTCTATGTTCATAGGTCTAGTTAAATTTTTATGAAAAGTTTTAATAATTTTTTTAAACTAAGATTAAAATTGAAACAAAAAACATATCAAAACTAAAACAAAAACGCTATAATTTTTTATTATTTGTTATTTATTTATTTGCTTATTAATTTATTTATTTGATTTTCTAATGGTTCACAGATTTAGAAAAACTTAATTCCTATTGTAGTTTTATTCTTAGCATGACTAGAAAATTTATTAAATAAATAATGAAAATTCAAAATGAAAAGAGATAAAGAATTTCACAAATATTTTTTAGATTTAGAAGATTAAATTTTTTTTTTAATTCCTTACAGATTTAAAAAGAAATAGTAATTTAAGACTATTAGAAATAAAAATTTTAACAAATAAAAACAATTAAACAAAACATATATGCTAATTGAAATAAACCAAAGCCTACCTACTTTAGTTTAATTAGAATTTACAATCATTTACGTGTAGTGAAATTTCCAAAGGAACCATACATGTAAAAGAAGTAAAAGAATGTTCACATATGATTTTATAAAATGAAATAAAATAGATTCAAAAGTATGCAAAACGAAGGATTGTAAATGTAAATCAAAGTAAAAACAGAAACAAAACTTATCTAACCTAATACTTACTTGGAACCATTGTTCGGTGTAGCTTTCGTTTACATGATGATCACCCGAGATCCCTTCTTCATCCTCTTCAATCTCTAGTTTGAACACGTGTTCTTCCTCTGATATCCATGATTCTTTAAGTGTCGATTCTTCCTTATTTGCTTCAAGAGGAGTGATTTCATCCTTGACTGTTGTCAAGATCTCCTCTTCTAAATAAGAGGAGATCCTGGTTTTTGCTAGGATCTAAGTGATCTTCTCTAAGCTTGTGCTTGTTGTAAAGCTAAATAAAATCAAATGAAAAAAGAAAAGAGATAAAAAATGAGTACATGACAAATGCAAAAACAGTACGAAATGGGTTAATACAAAGTGAGTGCAAAAACAAAGATAAGAAGTGCACAAAAATCTGTAAAAAAACAAAAATGAACAGATACAAAATTAAAAACAAGTTAGTATGAAATTAAAACTGGCCCAAAAATGAAAGCAAACCAAACTTTACACTACAAAACTGTAAAAGATAACTTACATAAAAAATAAACTCACATTTGCAAAAAATAAACATGCTTGCAAAAAACAACAAAGGAACAATAAGGATTTGGGGCACCCCACTATAGTGGATGCGTCTAGCTGTTACACCACTGAAATCCCCAAAATTTTGTAGTGAAGTCATCATTTTTTCTTACCGTTTTCCCCTCCCCCTTGTTGTGTAATGTAAAAGTAATCTATCTATCTATATAGACTCTGATCCCTTTTAGCACCTCCCCGGTAATGACTCCAAAATGTTGGTGCAAATATTAAACAATTTATAACAGATATCCAATGATTTAATTGTCAACCTGGAGAGATCGTAAACTTGTGAGGTACAAACAAAATATTTGTAGGGGTAGAGTGTCGCTGAACTTAACCTAATATGAAAACATGAAATTGTACGGAAATAAATCTAATTGCATTAAACATGAAATTGCATAAATTAGCTTGATAAAGAAAGAATGAAATTTCATGAAATAAACAGGTATAAAGCAATTGACAATAACTTGCGATCTCACATAAAATCAATACTGAAAATGCATAAAACAGAAATAACTAAAATTCTATACTAACAACTCATAAGAAAGAAATTGTTGGAAATATATATTAACATGAGAGAGTCAAAGGAGGTGCATTAATAATCATCTCCATTACATAGCACTCAACATCTATTATATGACTAGCTCTGAACTATTCTCTACTTCCAAACTACTAGAGAGGCCTCTAACCAAAATGAGGATAGAGCCCTCCTATTTGTACATGAATTCAAGATAACTAATCAGAATTACAGATCCACTATTCTCTCAACTTATCCCTCAAAATCCTCAACAAATCTACAACTCATCCCTTTAAATCCTCAACAAATATTGAATGAGATATTCTCTCCAAATTCCCATGATCTTCTCCTTCAAATGATCCCACATCTTGATGATGAAATTCGAATTTGAAGCTAGGTAGTGAATTTTGAGCTTGGTAAAGTCTTCAAATACACTTGTAATCATCACCAAAGTTACCCAACTTTAAATTATAATGAAAATATGATATTTTTCTCAATACTTAACCACAAATTCACTCAAAATACTCAAAAATAAATGATTTGGAAAATGGTAATTATAAACCCATATTTATTATGAAAGTGGTGAATATTAATTGTTTTATGGAAGGATGAGATAGGAATAAGGTGATAAATGGTATGTAAAAGATGAATAAAATGTGGTGTTTTTTCGGCTCAACAATTTCTTCCTTTAGTATGGGTAGCTAGAGCCTGATCATCTTCTTTGAGAAGAGCTTCTTTATTGGCTACTCTAGCTTCTTCTTGTATGGAATCTTTCCATTCTATGTCAAACTTCATACTTTCTTTTCTGGCACACAAAGTTTGGATGAATGAGTCTTAAGGTCTAGTGAGGCCATTCAGAGTAGTCATAAGCAATTCATCCTCATCAAGGGTATCTCCAATAGAAATTAGCTTCTCTTTGATCTGGGAGACCCTTGTGAAGTAATCTTGAATAGATTCTCCTTTTCTCATCTTGGCAATTGAGATCTTAGATTCATATTTCTGTTGATGTTCTTTCCTTCATACATTCTGGAAAGTGCATCATACATTTTCTTAGGTGTCTTCTTAGATGAAACCTAAGGGATCAATTGATCCTTAATGGAATCAACAATGATCCTCATTTTCTTGATCAGATCTTGTTCATGCTTCTCCTTAGCTTTAGCTTCTTTAGGTTCTGCAATATCATCCTTGATGTACTTCTCAAGAAAATTCTCTTTTAGAATGAGGCCAATCCAATAATTCCAAGCCAAGAAGTTTTCTAGGCCTTCCAATTGGTCCTCAAGCTTAGTGCTTTGGGCCATCTTGTGTAGTAAGTCATTCAATAATGAAATTTATCAAAAAGGGAGATTGACCTTACTAATATATGTGCTTGGAGGAGGTGAGTTGGTTGATCCAACTGCTTTCTGGAGATCCCTAATCTTCAGTCTTCAATTCCTACTTGCGAGGTTGCAACACTACATAACTTTTCATTCTTTTTACTGTAGTTTTTTGGTTCACATCCAAACTAGAGTTTGGATTTCCCAGAGATCCAACCACCCAAAAAATTTGATCTAGGGCTCAATAGATGCGCTCTAGGAGGGAACAACTTTCTATGCAATCATATCTTCAAAACTCCAACTTTTATAGAAACGCTAATTTATTCCAAAGAGGGAGGAGGGAGAATTTCACCTTGTGAAATATGCTCTAATCAAGTTAGCTTTGACACCATGTTAATATTTCATATCCTAGACTAGATTCAATAGTATTCAATTCAATATCACAGTAGAAGCATATCAAGAATCACTGATAGAACCACAATGACAAGATAGACACATAATTTATCCTTGGAAACCTTCAAGGGGAAGAAAACCCAACAAAAAATTCCTTTGTATAAGATGGATAAAAGACAATCCCCAAAACAAGTGTTCTCCTCCTTTTGTTCTATTTATCTGTCTCTCTTATGCACTCCACAAGTGAGTGAGTCTATCTTCAAACAAGAAACAAAGCCCCTCCATTTATACATAATGAGTCAACTTACTTTTACTTAGTAAGACTCAAAATGGTATATTATATTATTTATTAGGGTACTATGATTTACCTCGTGACTCTATGATGAACAAATACAATAGTAACACCCTATCAGAGGAATAATGAAATATCCCTTGGCTTAAATTAGTAAAATACATTTAGAATATACTTCGAAGTTACAATATTTCAACAACATCGAAAGATCATGACATGGTAGAACCTCAGGATCCCCCTACTATGGATATCTCTTGAAAGAGAAAACCTATTTGGGTAAGAGAAATCATACAAGAAGTAGAAATATATGGAGCACCATAAGGATACACAATAACCAGCAAAAGATCAAATCCATAATCCAGTTATGTATCTTTGATATGCAATCTTGTAGATCAAGAACCCACAAGCTATGAAGAAGCTGCATAGAATAGAGAATGGGTTGAAGCAGTCATAGAAGAATACCAGTAGATCATGAAGAATGATGTTTGGGATATTGTTCCCTGTTATACCCAAATACTGTCACCAACATCTGATGAGATCCTTGACCCCTATGTTTTCCCTTAATCCCAAAACTTGGAGTGGAAACTTGCTCTGGATACCAATTCTACATGAAAAAACCTAGCACCGCACTTACCCTTTGGCTGATGAGTGGTACCTTCCTCAGCACTACCTATGTCCTATTATAGAGAAGTGGTGTCACCACAGAAGTGCTTTATCTTTGAAGTGGTTCTCACCTAAACCGCTATCATAAGGGAACAAAATCGGTACCCTTAGTAAAATGGGAAAAATAGAATTTTCTCGAGGCTTCTAGATCATGAGCCTTGTGTCCTCCCTTATCCCTATCAATATGGGTTAGTTGAGCTCGAGATCCCTCTTGGTAGGATCTTAGAGCCACCTCACCCACATTTCTCTCAACTATCCCTATCCATTGAGCCTTATAAATACAAGCTCATGTCCATAGTTGACGGGGGAGAATAATAGTAGAGTTATGATGCTGAATTGATACCCTGGCCTAAGCCATCAGAGAGCAATTATGGAGCAATTTGGAGCTATCAGCGACAAGGTGTTAGTTTCATGAAGGAGTGTCTCGACACTAAGGCACATGGTTGTAATCTCCTTCATCTATTTTCTAATGCAAAGTTGATCGTATTTTTTCAGAGTTATATTCCATGCTTCTATAACGTTCAGGGAAGGTCTTCAACTGAGTTATTCACTCGTTTGTTCTAGATCTGAACCATTCAGATGAGAGAAACAACTTATGTCTATAGAAGGTGCATTATTCCTGGTTACAAATCCGGTGACTCCACTGGGGGACAAAGAAAATTTTAGTTGATCTGATCTTCCTTAGTCCTTGAACCCTTGTCTGAATCCAGGCTTGATCTCCCACTCTCTTTAGTCAGATATGCCATTTGACTCAGTGAATTTCGATTTGAAACTTTTATATATTTTCATATATGAATTATTTCGACTTAATATGCTCCTTTTTACTGTCAATTCATCATTATTTACCTTGATTTGATCAATTCTTAACTTGAATTCTCGTTCTCCTTGTGTTTTGGATACATTCAAGGAACTGCATTTGTGATGTTGGAAACAAGTGGTGCCACCTCTTGAACTATGTTAGCCATAAGCAGTGCCACCATATGAGTCCCTTTATCTAGAAGCAGTGCTCATCTAGAACTGCTCTGTCAAGACCCCTCCAGTACGGTGCCAGGTAGGCCTTGTTCCAGAACTAGGTTTTTGTGATTTTTTGCAAAAAGTTGGATTTTGCTTGCTTTCATCCCTACACTGTCAGGCTTGCATTTTGAATCTGTATGCTCATGGTTGAAAATTTTATGGTAAAATTGGTTTGGTTGAATAATTCAAAAGCTAGATTAGGCTTATTGATTTTTTATGTGCTTTCATGCTTGTTGGTTGGGATTTTGAAAGGAATTTTTGAAAGCTTAGGTTTCAGATTAGATCTCTTTTCGTTTCATTTATAAATACTAAAAGAAAAACCACTTTCTTATCATATTAATCTCATTTTTTCCATAGAGGACTTCTTTTTGCTTATTAAAAAGATTTTTTTTATTGATATTAGGGCATTATCGTTACTAAGCTTAGGGCATTGGATCTCTGATTATCCTCACAGGATTTTCAGTTCTCTTTCTTCTATTGTCTCTCTTGCATTCGTACTATCACATCAAAAGAAAAAATAGTGTTGTTTTAAGTTATAACTATCTATGTTTAAAGAAAAATAAAAAAGATAGAGTGCATGTGCATGTAAAGTGCTTGTTGTTTTCCTTTTGAGAAAAGAGACTCGTGACCCCTTTGATTGCTTTCAAAAAGAAAAGAAAATTTGGTTTTCAAAACGAAAAGAAAATAATCTCTTTCCCTCCCATAAGTAGGCATACCATGAATGGTAAAGTGAAATATTTGCATCTACATTCTACATGGTTTTACTTTTCTGTTAAAATTCCATGCATTCACCTAACCGTCCACTTTAAATATAATGGTAGTTATAGGATTAAAATTTACAAAGCAATTTGAGTGATAGCCTAGAGACATGTTCGGGTGTCATTAAGCGTAGGAGATGTCGTTACTCGTCTGCATTACATCCTAGGACTTGTGTGGTTCTTCTACATATGTTCGGTATATTGAACGACCTTTCACGTACCCTTGAGGTATATAGAAAGGTACTTCACATACTCGATTGTATATAGGAAGGCCCCTTGTGAAAGGTTATACATTAGAAAACACTGCTACCAATTTGAGCTCCCATGTACCTTGCGTATATTGGGAGACCCCACTAGGGTACCTGATCTGTTGATGTATATGTAACTTCAAAATGTATTTTACTTGTATTTATTATATACAGTAACCCGATGTTTCTTATATACTTGAGTTATGTCATGCCCCAATTTTCCTATCGGGAAGGTCTACAATGTAAACAAGTCATGTCAAGTCATTGTGGTTAACCCTCCTAAGGGTTAAAGTCCCCACAGTCTCGGGGCACTAGTGTTATTAGACTCTCCTAGTAGAGGTCGGCTCTGGTGGGGTTTTAGTCATGTTGGGATTAGTATAAATAGAGAAATACAGTCTCTATTTATCACATACAACTCATACACACTCAATTGTAGTGAAGAGTTGAGGAAGGAGAAGACATTGGGGCTAAACAAGAAGAAGGTTATTGTTGTCAGGAGATCACTTACTGTTTTGGGGATTTTCTATTTTGGTATTGATTCTATATCTAAGGAAATTGTGGGGTTTTCACCATTTATGGTTTCCCCAAGGATAAAAACTGTGTTCATTGTCTCTTGTGTTTGATTGTTGTGCTTGTTATTCTCTCAGTAAAGATCCTAATATAATGCTAGCTTAATGATGAAATTATAACATGGTATTAGAGCTAACCTCAGAAGAAGACACTGTGCATCTGTACGAACTAGGGCTTCCTAGTTTGTTGATATTCCTCCACATATTTTTAGCAAAATTAAGGTGGAATAACTCTCGTCCTTAGTTCACATCTTTCTGTCGAAGCAGAATCCAATTCTGAGGTTTTTCAATTTTGGACCCAACACTACTGCCAAAAATTACGGATTTTCATAGAAGAGGAATTTTTCAATGAGCCTAGGCCTGGATTGTAGAAATTCAGGCCTGCAGTAGATTAATTTCACCCACAACAATTAACAATTGATCATGCAAAATTATCAACAATGGAGACTGAATATGGAGCTGTAACACAAAATTATATTAACTGAGTGTACAATAGCCAACCCTATAATAACATAGGCTGCTGAATATATAGAATACATGAGCAAATCGAATGCATAATGAAGCATCCAAATCTAGCATAAAGCAGGCTTACCCAAAATAGGCAAATCCCCCATAGGTGTAAAAAGTTGATCCCAAATCTATCAAGGACCCCACGAATTAGCAAGGGCACATGGGCAAGCTAAAGAGTGGTCAAATGGCAGCTCATACATGCTTTTGCATGGAGGAAAGAGTGGAGGAGGAAGAGGCAACAAAGATGATTCACCTCACCTAGTCTTGCTTTCCTATGTTCCTTAAAACACTGAAAAAGTAGGCAATAAAGCAGAAAAAGCAGAAGGGCGCCTAGGAGGCTAGGAATAAAGCAGATTTCATTCCCAAGGCTTTCCCAAGCGCTCCATGAGTCAATAATGGCAAGTTTGACCTCTATGGATAGGCAATTAGCAACTTGCACATGGTGGGACTCATGGACTAGGCAAATAAGACAAAATAAATGAAATAATGTCTAAGTGGGTAAATACTATGGGTTGATTATTCTAACATGGATTTATCCCCTCTCCAAAATTGAATCTAGGGATAAATTTCAAGGCATTTGCGTGGACAGATATTCGAAAAAGCAAAACCCTAATTTGCTACTAAACCAACATTGCAGGATTTCAGCTCCAAATCTAGATCCGACATCTTAACCCAGTAAGATATAAATATTTTGTATTTCCATTTGAGGTTCTAAGTTTAAGATGTCTCATTATACCAATATTGATGAAAAGCTTGAGGGAGCTGACAACTTTCGAGCTTGGAAGTATAGGATCTCCCTAGCCCTGCAAGAGAATGATTTGGACTCCTATATCAATGAGGAGGTTCCAGTTCCAGAGGGAGATGAGGCTAAGGCCTTACATAAGAATAAGTTGGTTATGGGAAAGAGAATCATTGTTGATTCTCTCAAGGATCATCTCATACCACAGGTGTCCTCCCTCAAGACACCTAAAGCTATGTTTGATGCCCTAACCAAATTGTTTGAAGAGAAGAACATAAATAGGAAGATGAATTTAAGAAACCAATTGAAGAATGTGAAGATATAGAATGCTGAGACTATTCAATCTTACTTTACAAGGGTTTCTTAGATCAAGGAATAGCTAGAAGCAGTGGATGAAGAAGTGGAAAATGTAGAGATTGTGATGACCACCTTGAATGGTCTCCCTAGATCATGGGACTCTTTCATTTAAGGAATCTGTGCCAGAAATAATTTAGTGAAATTCATCAGACTATAGGAATAATGCTCTCAAGAAGAAGCTCAGATAGCAGCTTGAGAAGAGAATATGGGTAGTGAAGATCAAGCTCTCACAGTTCACTCCAAGAAAAACAGGAGGAGCAATTATCACTCCAAAAGTAAGATCTCACACTCTAGAAAAGATCTAAATACTATTAGATGTTACACATGTGATGAGAAAGGTCACATATCCAAATTATTCCCTAACAAAAGAAATCTAAGGAATAATAACAAGAGAAGACATCATGCCCATGCTGCAGAGGATGATGAACCTTCCACAAAGAGAATCAGACAAGAGAGTGATGACTCTTCAACTAAGGATGAATATGTTCTAATCTCCTCTCTCATGGGAGCTGTTTCACATGGAAGTAATGATTAGCTTATAGAAAGTGGTGCTTCCAAGCACATGACGGGATTCAAAGAATCATTTGTGAAGCTATCCGAACATGAGTCACCTCACAAGGTGAAACTTGGGGATGACTACCAGTATCCAATAAAAGGTAGTGGTGAATCCTTCTATAAACTAGACTCTAGAAAGTCTTTGAAGATGAAGAATGTATTATTTGTTCCAAGACTAAAGAAGAACCTCCTCTCCATATCTGCATTGGATACAAAAGGAATGAGGGTTGCTTTTGTAGATCATCGAGTTCTTATGTGGCCAAAGGGAAAGAATTTTGATGATGCAATAGTGATTGGAGAACAAGAAGGAGGTCTATACAAGTTGAAGGGTTAACCATATCAAGCTTTGGTTCATGACATAGTAGAACCAAATGAACTTTGGCATAGAAGGCTTGCACATGTACATTACAGAGCACTACCACTTGCAAGCGAAGTTGTTGAAGGTATTCTAGAAATTCAAGCAAAACATGAAGGGGTCTACAAAGCATGTGTGAAAGGAAATAACACAAAGAAGACATTTCCAAGTAGTGAGAGCAAAGAAAAAGGAATCTTGGAAATCATCCACTGCGATGTATGTGGACCAATGAAATCAAGCTCACTAAGCGGGTATGTGTACTATGTTTCTTTATTGATGAATTTTCTAGAAATACATGGATTTACTTCATGAAGAATAAAGATGAAGTGTTTAGCAAGTTCAAGGAATTCAAATCCTTAATCAAGAAGCTGACTTAAAAGAAGATCAAGACTTTTCTATCAGAAAATGGCAGAGAATTCACTTCAAATGAGTTCAGGGAACTATGTAAGGACTCAGGGATTAAGAGGGAGTTGTCCACTCCTTACAATCCAGAACAGAATGGGGTTGCAGAGAGGAATAATAGAACTATCATAGAAGCTGTAAGAGCTATGCTTCATGTTCAAGATATTCCTATGCATCTTTGGGAAGAAGAAGCCAGAACAACAGTGTATGTATAGAACCGTACTCCACATAGAGTAATCAAGAACAAGACCCCTGAAGAAGTCTTCTCCAGCAAGAAACTAGAAGTCAACCATCTAAGAATATTCAACTGTCCTGTGTACATATACATTCCAAAAGAGAAGAGAACAAAATTAGATCCTTTAGGAAAGAAGGGTATATTTATGGGATACTCTGAAAGCTTAAAGGATTACAGAATATACTTCCCAAGATTCAAAAATATTAACATCAGTAGGGATGTAACATTTGACGAAGATTCAGCCTACATCAAATCCAAAAAGAAACCTGTTGAAGAACCTGAAGAAGCAGAAGCTCCCATAATTCATGATACAATCATGAACGAAGAAACTCAATAAGAAGATCAAGAATTTGAAGAACCACAAAGACTTGTAGATCCACCACAGGAGAAGAATCCTCACAAGAGGAAACCTTCTTGGGTATGAGAGATTATCCAAGTTGTGGAAAGATATCGGGTTCCAGAAGAGAATCTTTGAGAAAGAAAGAGGACCAGATCCTATTCCAGTTATGTAGCTTTACTATGTGACTTCATTGATAAAGAACCTTCCAAATATGAAGAAGTGGCAGAACATAAAGAATGGAAGGATGTGATGATCGAAGAGTATCAATTGATCATGAAGAATGATGTTTGGGATGTTGTCCCAACACCAGAAGGGAAGTCAGTTGTAACTTCCAAATGGATCTACAAGATCAAGAATGCTATAGATGGTAGCATTGAAAAGTATAAGGCAAGATTTGTGGCTCGAGTTTTCTCTTAGAAAGAAGGAATAGACTATGAAGAAATATTTGCACCTGTAGCCAGATACACTTCCATCAGATTGGTACTTGCTCTGGCTGCAGTGATGAAATGGAAGATAGAACAAATGGATGTCAAGACTGTTTTCTTGAATGGTGTAGTAGAAGAGGAAGTGTATGTGTAGCAGCCACTCAGTTTTGAGACACATGACAGGGAGTCACATGTGTGTAGATTGAAGAAAGCCCTGTACGGTTTGAAACAGGCACCCAGGACATGGTACGACAGAATTGACAACTTTCTATCCAGTTTGGGCTTTACCAAGAGTAAAGCAGATTCCAACCTTTACTACAAGGTGGAAGATGGCAACCCAGTGATACTTCTACTATATGTAGATTATCTGTTTGTGACAGGTATGGATGGGTTTATTGCTAATACGAAGAGAAAGCTTGCTGCTATGTTCGATATGAAGGACTTGGGAATGATGCATTATTTCCTAGGTATGGAGGTGTGATAGACTATAAATGGAATCTTTTTTGGACGAGGAAAGTATGTAGTAGAGATCCTGAAGATATTTGGGATGATGGACTACAAGGAATTAACCACACCTATGGCATCAAAACGGAAGCTATTGATTGATGCTTCATCAGATACCATTGATGCCACAATGTATCGTCACATGATTGGGTCCTTGATGTACCCAAAAAACATGAGACCAGATATTTGCTTTGCTGTGAACACCTTGAGCCAATACCTGACAGATCGGAGACATTTTCACTTGACTGCTGCAAAGCATATTCTGAGGAACCTTAAGGTCATGGTTGATTATGGTCTCAATTATAAGGTGGATCAACGGATTAACCTGGAGGGTTATGTTGATTCAGATTGGGTAGGTAGTTCCATCGATAGGAAGAGAACTTCAGGATGTTGGTTCAGTATGGGATCAGATGTGATCTCATTGTTTAGCAGGAAGCAATCCTGTGTGGCACTGAGTATGGTTGAAGCAGAGTATGTTGTAGCCTATTCAACTAGTTGTGAGGCAGTATGGTTGAGGAATCTACTATCTTATTTATTTGATCTCCAATTAGATGCTACTTGTATATACTTTGACAACCAAAGTTGTGTAAAGTTATCAGAGAATCTAGTATTCCATTACAAGTTGAAGCATATCGAGATCAAGTATCACTATATCAGGGATATGGTGCAGAGAGGAGCAGTGAAGCTCCAGTATGTTGCGATGGATGAATAGATAGCTAATGTGTTGACTAAGCCATTGGCTAGGGTGAAGTTTGAGTACTTCAGGGAGAAGCTTGGTGTTCTCCATATCGAGGTTCCTCCCAAGAGGAAGTGATGTGTCTGTGCTAAACCATTCTGAGATGGTGAGAGGATTGGCTCCTTCCATGATTAGATATAAGTGATGTGCCATTCTGACATGGTGAGAGGATTGGTTCCTTCCATGGTTGGATGTAAGAGCTGTGACATGGTGAGAGGATTGGTTCCTTCCATTGTCAGGTATATGAAGACACATCTAGCATGAAAGAGGGCTTGCTCTATGAAGACACATCTAGTATGAAAAAGGACTAGCTCTATGTAGATGCCACATCCAGCATAAAAAAGGGATGGCTCTATGAAGACACATCTAGTATGAAAAAGGACTAGCTCTGTGTAGATGGCACATCCAGCATGAAAAAGGGATGGCTCTGTGGAGGATCATCTAGTATGAAAAAGGACTAGCTCTAAGTAGCTTCCACATCTGGTATGAAAAAGGACCAGCTCTATGATGCCTCATCTGGTATGAAAAAGGACTAGCTTTGTGATGCCTCTTGTAGTATGAAAAAGGACTAGCTATGAGAAGGCTCATCTAGTATGAAAAAGGACTAGCTCTGAGTAGCTGCCACATCTGGTATGAAAAAGGACCAGCTCTATGATGCCTCATCTGGTATGAAAAAGGACCAGCTCTATGATGCCTCATCTAGTATGAAAAAGGACTAGCTTTGAGAAGGCTCATCTAGTATGAAAAAGGACTAGCTCTGAGTAGCTGCCACATCTGTTATGAAAAAGGACCAACTATATGATTCCTCATCTGGTATGAAAAAGGACCAACTTTGTGATGCCTCATCTAGTATGAAAAAGGACTAGCTCTAAGATGATACATCAAGTATGAAAAAGGACTGGCTCTATAGAGGTTCCTATGATGAGCAGAATCAAGAGATAGCACCTGTGATGATTCCCAGTGATGATCCAGATTGAGTGATGATGATCCAACACTGACAATCTAGATCTAGTGATGATGCCCAGTGATGATCCAGATCGAGTGATGATGTCCCATGTGTTGGATGGATTAAAGTAATTGAGAGGGGGGGGTGAATCCGTTACATACCAAAGTGCATATTTTTAAATGATGATTCAGATTTATTATGAACATATGTTTAAACCATTCAACATATAGCAACAAATTTAAATTACATTCAACACTCAATCACATCAACGAACACAAGACATAATGTTTTCATGAGGAAACAGTAAAAAACTCTTCTTGTTAAGAATGAAAGGTAAGCTCCAACTCCTCTTTACATTCTTTTATTTTTCCTGAGCTTCAACCCAGACGAGGTTGCCACCTCTGGAAGCTCCAACTTCCAATTATACAAGCACCAACTTGTTTCTATTTTCTGGCAACAACCAGAGGGATTCTACAACACCCCAAAGAACAGGTGATTTATAGAATGAATCAAATCCTTACAACCCGTCATTGTCTATGACTAGGCTTTATAAATCAGCATTTACATTATGAGTCTGAATTAGACAGTATTGCAGATATTCACAACAAATGTTATAACTCTATCTCTATACATTTTTCTTTGTTTATAATCAAGACTAAGCACATACAGAACTCATCGAGACTATCACTGTATCATTCTAATTTTCTTTCTCATCTAGAATATTCATACTCTGCAACTTATCATCGTATTCAGCTCTTCAATCCCTTTCTGCAATGTGCTCAATCTCTTAATTGCCTTCTTACCTTNTTCTGCAATGTGCTCAATCTCTTAATTGCCTTCTTACCTTATTGAAATGATAAATATATATATATATATATATATATATATATATATATCATCTTCTGAGTTCATTTCTCTCTTAGGTTCATCAAAACAACATACTCAAACCGTCACAGAACCGGTTCAGCTTCAGCATCCTCAACCCGCTACCGAAATGGTTCAGCTTCAGCATCCTCAAACCATTACAGAAATGGTTCAGCTTCAAAAACCTCTCTACACATCCTTACTCTTCAAATCATCATTACCAGCGGTTACTAAATAGTTCGCATTTTAGGTTCATCATACCTATTAATCCACCTGCTCAAATACTCTTCGAATCCTCAACTGTATCGGGCCCTTCATATTCTTCTTCAAAGGTTACATTGAAGCAGCAGATGAGCATTTGTTTTGGTTTCGATAATTTTCTCCGTTACAGTTCGTTTCACATCGAATTACCTTTGGTTTTTCGCATTGGATCTTTTTATCATTTCTTTTTCCACCGTTGCGGAAGGAAAACTACTTCTTCTTTCGATCAGTGCTTTGGTTGTCCACCGTTGCGGACCCATTTGTTATTTCCATCAGTCATGGGCTTCCGCCCTTGCGACTGTGGGAAGCCTTTTCCTTCCATCCGTTTAACACTCGTCGTTGCGGAAGGTCGCGCCCTTTGCGCTTCCACCGTTGCTGCTGCCGAAAGCATCAACTTGTCCGAAGCTTAAAGAGCTCCAACTGTCGATGTGTGTTAACCTTTTCATCGCATGTCTGAAGCCTGTTCTCTTCTTCCATTATGGCTGGGGAATCCTTTTTCTTTCTGATGTCAAAGTCCTCCGATCTTTGATCAATATTTTCCCACCTGCATCACTTGTCTCTAACCTTTTTTCTTCCGCCGTTGCGGTTCCCAAAGTGGTTAGGCCTCCGAAGTGCAAAGTGATCCGATCTCCGATGTGCTTTGTGTGGCTGTATCCTTTTCTTCTTTCACTGTTGCGGCTAGGAAATCTGTTTGTATTTCGATGTTAATACCTTCCGACTGTCGATCGAGGGTTTTCCCACCCATGTTTCGCCTGACTTTGGTGTTTTTTCTTTTCACCGTTGTGGCTAGTAAAGCGATTTGGCTTCTGATGTAAATCTCTTCCAATCTTCGATGTGCTTTGTAGCACTTTGAAGCCACTACCCTTCCGCCGTTGTGGATGAAGAATCATTATCTTTTCGGCCATTGTGAATCACTGTATAGATGTAACACTTGATCGTTCTCATCCTTCTGTTTCATTTATTTGAATGTATAACAACATCCTCTGTTGTAGTGAACTATGTAATCATTCTTTTCAATATGTGGGTATTCTGTGCAAAATTTAGAGCTGTGACATTGTTCTCATCTGTGGCTGTAACATTAACATTTGCTTCATTACTGCTGTGACTTCCTTTGATTCATCCTGCTATGGCTTTGCCTGTGAGTAAAGCATTCAAAGTTTGGCATATGGTAACATTCAGACTGTATAGCAAAACTAGCTAACAAACTCCCCCTTTGACATGATGACAAACTTTGAAAGCTTTCTCCCCCTTTTGACATCCATGGCAAAGATAGAAAGAGAACTCCCCCTGTGAATATGTCTCCCCCTGTCATTGTTTCAATCTATACAGAATGTGTCCAGAAAACAAGAAAGCTGAGGCTGTAATCATATGCCAACAAGAAATCAGAGCCATAAAGAGCTTGGAAACCCGTAATGTGAATGAGAATCTAATCATAGGGGACAAACCCCTAGCTGAGCTTGAAACGTTTCAAACTGATATTTGGGCAATGGCTTAGTGAAAATATCAGCAATCTGGTCTTTTGTTCCAACATATTCAAGCTTGATAACTTTGGACAGCACCTTCTCTCTCAAAAAATGATATTTTATGGGTATGTGTTTAGTCTTTGAATGCATCACTGGGTTCTTTGAAATGCTTATTGCACTTGTATTATCACAGAAAATGGGAATGGGATCATCATTATGTATGTGCATATCCGTCAACATCTGCTTCATCCAAAGAATCTGGGTGCAGCATCCTGCTGCTGCTATATACTCTGCTTCAGCTGTAGATAATGAAACAGATGATTGTTTCTTACTGGACCAGCTTACCAAACAACCTCCAAGAAAGAAGGCAGCACCACTGGTACTTTTCCTATCATCAACACATCCATCCCAGTCAGCATCAGTGAATGCAAATAAGTCCAGAGAGTTATCATTTGGATACCATAAACCATGATTTGTTGTTCCTTTTAAGAATCTAAAAATCCTCTTTACAGCCAACAAGTGACCATTCTTAGGTGAAGCCTGAAATATTCCAACCTGACAAACAGCATGCATAATGTCTGGTCTAGTTGCTGTAGCATAGAGTAGACTGCCAATCATAGATCTGTATATAGTCTGATCTACATCTCCAGAGTCATCATCTTTACTGAGTTTACATCCAGTGACCATAGGTGTACCAACTGGCTTACAGTCCTCCATTTTGGATTTCTTTAACATTTCATTAATGTATTTAGTCTGAGAGATAGAGATACCTTTGTCACATTGATTGATTTGTAATCCAAGAAAGAACTTCATTTCTCCTAGCATAGACATTTCAAATTCCTACTGCATGCTTTCAACGAACTTTGTGCTCAGTCTATCATTGTCGCTCCCAAAAATTATGTCATCAACATAAACTTCTATAATAATCATACTGTTATTCTCTTCTTTAATGTACAGATTACTATCTGTGTGACCTTTCTTGAATCCTTGCTGCATCAAGTAGTTATCTAGTCTAGAGTACCATGCCCTAGGTGCTTGCTTTAATCCATATAATGCTTTCCTCAATCTGTAAACAAATTGCGATGCATCCTGTACATGAAATCCTTCTGGCTACTCCATGTAGACTTCCTCTTCCAAATCACCATTCAAAAAAGCTGACTTCACATCCATTTGGTAGACTTTGATTTGTTTGGAGCTAGCATATGCTAAGATCAACCTTATTGCTTCCATTCTAGAAACAGGGGAAAATGTTTCACTGTAATCAATCCCTTCTACTTGTGCATATTCTTTGCAGATTAGTCTTGCTTTATTTCTGGTTACTTTTCCTGTATCATCTAGTTTATTCCTGAACACCCACTTTGCTCCTATTACATTTTTGTTTGCAGGTCTAGGAACTAGTTCCCAGGTATTATTATTTTCGATTTGACTAAGCTCTTCCTTCAGAGCATTTACCCAATGTTCATCTTTGATAGATTCATTCACATTTTTAGGTTCAGTCAGAGAGAGAAATGATACCTTCTTTTCAAGGATGGGTTGCTGTCTTTTACTTCTTGTCTCAACACTTGAGTTTATATCCCCAATAATTAATTATTCAGGGTGATTTTTCTGTATTCGATTACTTGGAGATTTTGTTGAAATTGCATTTTTTGAAGGACTAGAGCATTGTTCATCATCACATGTAGATTTGTCACTGTCATCATCCTTAACCTCTTCTATTTCATCCTCTTCATCATCTGACCTGTGCTTGTCAAATATATCATGAATCTCAAACTCCTTTTGCTTAGTCTTTGTTATTAAGAATGCAGATTCATCAAAAGTTACATCTATTGCTTCAATGAGCTTTCTTAGTCTAAAATTATAGCATTTATATGATTTTCTAGAACAGGAGTAGCCAACTAATACTCCATCATCGGTTCTAGAGTCTAATTTTCCCAAATGAGGATCTACTCGTTTGATATAACACTTACAGCCAAAAATCCTGAAATGTTTAATGCTGGCTAGTCTTCCTTTCCACATTTGATATGGCGTGACAGACTGATTATTTCTTAGCAGACATCGATTCAGAATGTGAACTGCTGTGTGAATAGCTTGAGGCCAAAGCACATTACTCAACTTTTCTCCATGGAGCATGGTTCTAGCCATCTCTACTACTGTTTTGTTTTTCCTTTCTACTACCCCATTCTGCTGAGGTGTTTCAATCATAGAGAAGTGTCTCTTTATCCTGTTCACATCACAAAATTTGTTAAATTCATTTGACACGTACTCTCCTCCATTATCAGATCTCAGGCACTTTATTTTCTTGTCACATTCATTTTCAACAAATTCTTTAAATGTTTGAAAACAGTCAAAAGCTTCAGATTTATTTTTCAAAAGTAAAGCCAAGTCATTCTAGTGTAATCATCCAGAAATAATAAGAAATAATTTTCTCCTTTCATCCCTTTTGTTCTCATGGGCCCACAAATATCAGTATGCACTATCTCAAGCTGTTTAGTTGTGCAGTATTCTTTTGTTTTAAATCTGACTCTTGTTTGTTTCCCATGTTGACATTGCTTGTACACTGAACCTGAGAGATTCTTTAAAGATGGTAAATCTCTTACAGCTTCATTCTTACTCATATTGATCATATTATCAAAATTGATGTGACCTAGTCTCTTGTGCCACAACCAGCTTTCATTCTCATTACTAAGACAACATTCATTCTTTTTCTCATCCAGAATATAGACATTGCTTGCACTTCTTGTGGCTATACCTATTAGTTTATCTGTTTTCAAATCTCTGATTTGAAATCCATTTGAATCAAATATCATGTAGCATCCCTTATCACATGTTTGACTAACACTCAGCAAGTTGTGTTCCATGTCTTCTATCAACAAGACATTTTCAGCCAAGTTTTTCTTACTGTTTAAACATACAGTCCCTCTTCCAATTATTCTAGCTGTCTGATCATTCCCAAATGTGATAGACCCCTCTTTTCCTTTGTCTAGTTTGATAAACAAATGTTTACTTCCTGTCATATGGTTCGAGCATCCACTGTCTATTATCCATTTGATTTTATGTTCAGCTTGCAGGGCTATGTTACATTGTTCAGCCTTTAGATTTCCTGTCTTCCTTTTCCATATTTGAGTTGGTTGATGAGTATAGATGGTTTTACTAACTTTCTGAAAGTTAGTAGGACAATTTCTTGAAATATGGCCAAAATTTTGACACTTATAGCATTCTGTTTCATGATTCAAAACATCAAACCTGTTTCTGTTTTGACTTGTCAAATCTGTCCTTTTTTCATATCCATGTCTGGGATTCTCATAACCATTATGTTCAGATATCTTTCTTGAAAACTTATCACACAATGAAGCCTTGTGTCCATAATTGTAAAAAAAAAAAATAGCCATTGAATTTGTATTGATACCTGTCAGGTATTCTTCTCTGAATATATGGTCTTGACTTTTCTTCTTGTTTCTCAACAATTGAATTCTTATCAGCCCCTTTCTCATTCTTCTTTTCTGTACCTGTTGCTTTCACATCTGAACTAGAACACTCATTAGTCACTGCTGCCTTATAACCAAGTCCAGTTTTATCATTTACAGATCTCTGAATTTCTATTATCTGATCTAGAATTGATGAACTGTGATTCATGTTACTTTCCTAAACCTTCTTCCTTAATAATACAACTTCTAATTTCATCTTTTCAATCTCTTTATCCTTTTCAATAATCAATTTATTTAGATATTCTTCAGTGATTCTAGCTTCTTCCAGCTTTAGTTTTAATTCACTCATCATTTCTTCAGTGCTTTCAAATGAATCATTTGATTTTTGCAACTCATCCTCAAGTCCATTAACATTTCTCTTAAGATGTCTACATTCTTTTCTTTCTCTTCTTAAATCACATAGAGCACTTACCAATTCTGCTTCCAAATCCACTTCACCATCTTCTTCCTCTTCAGACTGGTCTTTCTGATTTTCCAAAGCCATAAAGAGATTCTCATCTAACTAATAATCACTTTCTTCTTTAGTAAATAAACTCTTCTTCTTGAAAGTACGTTTATTGAAATACTTCTTGTATTTATTTTTGTATTGCTTTGGATTTTTACTGCTTTCTTCCTCATTGTCAGAGTTCTTACTATATGGACATTTGGAATCAAAGTGGCCTATTCTACCACATCCAAAACATTTCAAAGGGAGCTTACCTTTGAACTTACCTGTACCTCTTTTCAAGTTCTTGACAAAATTTGCTTCTTCTTCATCTTCTTCTGATTTTTCAGAATGGTTCACTTCTTCTTCTTTCTTCTTCTTCTCCTTCTTTGCTGCTTTGAATGATTCTTCTTTCCTGGAAGAAGTCTCACCAGAAATTCTCATTTCATATGCAGTCAGTATTCCACTAAGTGTATCCATATCTAAGGTATCTAAATCTGCTCTTTCTTCTAATGCAAAGACCTTAGGATTAAATCTAGCAGGAAGAGATCTAAGAACCTTTTGTACAAGATCTTCATCTTTAATCTTTTGTCCTAGCCCTCTCATGGTATTGGAAACTTCATCTATTCGAAGGAAATAAGTGGCTATATCTTCAGATTCTTCCATTTTCAAACTTTCAAATTGAGATCTATATGTTTGTAATTTGGCATTTTTAACTTTATCATCCCCTTCATAGACTGTTTTCAGTTTGTCCCAAATTTATTTTACTGAGGAACATTTCATTACTTTAACAAATTCTGAAGCTGCTAGGCCTCCTAGAATACCATACATAGCCTTTGAATTACTCTCATAGAGTCTTCTACTTACAGGATCTATTGGGATAGTGGCTGGAGCATTATATGTATTTAAACAAGCTTGCCATACATCAACTCCTTGAGACTGTATAAACAGTTTCATTCTTATACTCCAAAAGGCATAATTGTGTCCATCAAATAAAGGCAGTCCATGTTTGGTAAATTCTGATTTCTTGTCCATTATTTAGGATCTAGCTTTCAGTGGTTAAACTGATTTGAATCAACCTGGATCTGATACCAATTGTTGGACAGATTAAAGTAACTAAGAGGGGGGGTTGAATCAGTTACATACCAAAGTGCATCTTTTAAAATGATGATTCAGATTTATTATGAACATATGTTTAAACCATTCAACATATAGTAGCAAATTTAAATTACATTCAACACTCAATCACATCAATGAACACAAGACATAATGTTTTCATGAGGAAACAGTAAAGAACTCTTCTTCTTAAGAATGAAAGGTAAGCTCCAACTCCTATTTACATTCTTTTATTTTTCCTGAGCTTCAACCCAGACGAGGCTGCTACCTCTGGAAGCTCCAACTTCCAATTATACAAGAAGCAACTTGTTTCTATTTTCTGGAAACAACCAGAGGGATGCTACAACACCCCAGAGAACAGGTGATTTACAGAATGAATCAAATCCTTACAGCCCCTCACTGTCTATGACTAGGATTTATAAATCAGCATTTACATTATGAGTCTGAATTAGACAGTATTGCAGATATTCACAACAGATGTTATAACTCTATTTATATACATTTTTCTTTGTTTATCATCAAGACTAAGCACATACAGAACTCACCAAGACTATCACTATATCATTTTGATTTTCTTTCTCATCTGGACTATTCATACTCTGCAACTTATCATCGTATTCAGCTCTTCAATCCCTTTCTGCAATGTGCTCAATCTCTTATTTCCATTCTTACCTTACTAAACTGCTCAATATATATATATATATCATCTTCTAAGTTCATTTCTCTCTCAGGTTCATTGAAACAACATACGCAAACCATCACAGAATTGGTTCAGCTTCAGCATACTCAACCTGTTACCGAAATGGTTTAGCTTCAACATCCTCAAACCATTACAAAAATGGTTCAGCTTCAAAAACCTCTGTACACATCCTTACTCTTCAAATCATCATTACCCGTAGTTACTAAACAGTTCGCATTTCTGATTCAGCATACCTGTTAATCCGCCTGCTCGAATACTCTTTGAATCCTCAACTGTATCGGGCCCTTCGTATTCTTCTTCAAAGGTTACACTGAAGTAGTGGATGAACATTCATTTTGGTTTCGATACTTTTCTCCGTTACAGTTCGTTTCACATCGGATGACCTTTGGTTTTTCACATTGGAGATTTTTATCATTTCTTTTTCCACCGTTGCGGAAGGAAAACTGCTTCTTCTTCCAATCAGTGCTTTGGTCGTCTGCCATTGCAGACCCATTTGTTATTTCCATCAGTCATGGGCTTTTGCCCTTCTGGCTGCGGGAATCCTTTTCCTTTCGGCTGTTTAACAGTCACCGCTATGGAAGGTTGTGCCCTTTGCACTTCCACCATTGCAGCTACCGAAAGCATCAACTTGTCCGAAGCTTAAAGAGCTCCGACTGCCGATGTGTGTTAACCTTTCCATCATGTTTCTGAATCTTGTTCTCTTCACCGTTACGGCTGGGGAAGCCTTTTTCTTTCTGATGTCAAAGTCCTCCGATCTCTGATCAAGCTTTTCCTTCCTACATCACTTGTCTCTAACCTTTTTGCTTCCGTCGTTGTGGCTCCCAAAGTGGTTCGGCCTCCGAAGTGCAAAGCGATCCGATTGCTGATGTGATTTGCATGGCTGTATCCTTTTCTTCTTCCACCATTGTGGCTAGGAAATCCATTTTTCTTCTGATGTTAATACCTTTCGACTGCCGATCGAGGGTTTTCCCGCCCACATTTTGCCTAACTTTGGTGTGTTTTCTTTCCGCCGTTGCGGCTGGTAAATCCATTTGGCTTCTGATGTAAATCTCTTCCGATCTCTGATGTGCTTTGTAGCACTTTGAAGCCACTACCCTTCCACCGTTGTGGATGAAGAATCATTATCTTTCCGGTCGTTGTGAATCGCTTTATAGATGTAACACTTGATTGTTCTCATCCTTCTATTTCATTTATTTGAATGTATAGCAACATCCTCTGTTGTAGTGAACTGTGTAATTATTCTTTTCAATATGCGGGTATTCTGTGCAACATTTAGAGCTGTGACATTGTTCTCATCTGTGGCTGTAACATTAACATTTGCTTCATTACTACTGTGACTTCCTTTGATTCATCCTACTGTGGCTTTGCCTGTGAGTAAAGCATTCAAAGTTTGGCATATGGAAACATTCAGACTATATAGAAAAAATGGCTAACACCATGATGATCCAGATTGAGTGATGCTCTATATCCAGTGATGATGCTCGGTGATGATCCAGATCCAGTGATGATGTCCCATGATGATCTACATCTGATGATGAAGATGACTTGAATATGAAGATGACTTGAAGATGAAGAAGACTTGAAGATGATGAGGACTTGATGATGATCAAGAAGATACAGAGAAGAAGAGTTGTGCTGAAAATTGTGTCGAAAGAATACCTTCCTACTTACAAGGGAGTGTTGATGTATATGTAACTTCGGAATGTATTTTACTTGTATTTCTTATATACTGTAACCGGATGTTTATTCTGGGATATACTTGAGTTATGTCATGCCTCAATGTTCCTATCAGGGAGGTCTATCATGTAAAGAAGTCATGTCAAGTCATTGTAGGTAACCCTCCTATTGTCTAAGGTTTAAAGTCCCCACAGTCCCAGGGCACTAGGGTTATTAGACTCTCCTAGTAGAGGTTGGCCCTAGTAGGGTTTTATTCATGTCAAGATTAGTATAAGTAGAGAAATAGAGTCTCTATTTATCACACACAACTCATACACACTCAAGTGTAGCACATAGTTGAGGAAGGAGAAGACACTGGGGCTAGATAAGAAGAAGGTTACTATTGTTGGGAGATCACTTACTGTTTTGGGGATTTTTTATTTTGTTGTTGATTCTATCTTTGAGAAAGTTGTGGGGTTTTCACCATTTATGGTTTCCCTGAGGATAAAAATTGTGTTCATTGTCTCTTGTGTTTGATTGCTGCGCTTGTTATTCTCTCAGTAAAGATCCTAATATAATGCTAGCTTAATGATGAAATTATAACATTATCTATCTGAGAAAATCCCTTTGGCCATCTTGCTTGGAGCCATACACCAAAAATAGAATTCAGGGAGATTACTATGCACGTACCCTTGAGATATATTGTGAGTGGCACCTTCATGACAATCTTGGTGAGAGACCTGACTATCTAAACTCCTTTTGTCATTTAAGTTTGCTTGTTTGGCCTATAGCCCGAGTAGGGAAATTTTTGGTGTGTTTTCTAATTTTGAGACCCTAGGTTATATAGGAACTGTACAAACTAGCTAAATTAAGATAGTCTAGAATAGTACGAGGCTTGCCACCTGATTTTATTCATGTTTTAGGAGAAAATCCTATGGAAGCTATTGACCAAGAAGCTACTACCAACTCCCAACTAGGAGAAAATGTGGTCGCAGAAAGTGAATATCCACATCCTTTGCAAGGTCCTACCTTGGTCCAACAACCTTCTAGGGTAAATGTCTCATTCCATTTTCCCATGGAAGGTCATATTGATGATACTACCTGTCCAGCTTATGTTCCCAATGCTCCATTTTGGGATACCTCTATAGGACAGGACATTGCTTCATTTGGAACTCATTTAACCTCTTAGGAAACTATTCTCCATGCACAAGAAATTGAAAATAAAATAGATAACATATTGGGTACACCACAACCTCATTCAGCAGTTTTTCCTATGGGATATTATTGGAGGAGCAAGTCAGTATGTCGACTTGAACGACAACCAACTTAGTCGATCAGTCGACTAAGTCAGTTGACTGACTAAAATAGAGATTAGGTCAGCCACCTAAGGTCGTGTTGGTTCACTGAACCGATAGGTAGTTATTTTGTAACTATTTTGTAATCATATATATTAGGCTGTTGAGCCAAATGAGAAATTGGTTCAGTTCTCTGTATTGTATGGACCCACTCTTGTTAATATAATCTCTTATTTTCCTCTACTTGTTCTTATCTCTTATCTCTATTATGTATGTATGTCTGGTATGTATTATTAGTAACCTTATGTGATCTATGAGATTACAACATTGGTTCTGTTGCCGGGACTTGAAACCGAGTATCTATGAGATTACAACAAATATCACTCACTTGCTGGATATATGAGACCCATTAAACCTATTCTAGATCACACTATGATTCCACATAATCCAGGTCAAACTCCCAACCCCACCACCTCCCATATTATGTCTATTTCAAATCCTCCTGGGTCTTCTGCACCTAGGGCACAACATTCAATTCAGGTTTCATAAATACCTTCTAGTGCTGGGGGGAAACCCATGGCATGAACTACATTAGTTATCACTGGAATTGTAGCTAGTCATGAGCACACCTTTGGTATAGAAAAATCTACAGTTTATGTCCCTCCTACCCACAAGAATGTGGTTAACCCCCCATCGAGTTCAGGTAAGCCCTTGGGGGGCCAACTTATCACCAATCAAACCTCTTGGGGGTTTGGTTACATAGGAAATCAAGTACTTATAATAAATATCAATTACTAACCTAATTCTATAGGCATGCCTTATGCAAAAATTCCATACCCTAGTAACACTTTCACAGCATGGGGGAAACCTAACTAGTCTTACATGCCAGCTATGGGAGGGATACCTATACATACTGCGGGGGTTGTTGGAGGAAAACCTTATGGAGGTCCTCCCAATGGGGGGCCTAATGGTCCTAGAGGGCCTGGTGGCTTTCCTCCTTATGGTCCTAATGGTATTGGTGGTCCTAGGGGGCCTGGTGGCTTCCCTCCTAATGGTCGCAGAGGGTCTGGTGGCCCTCCTCCTAGTGGTTCCAGAGGCTCTGAAGGTTTAACTCCTAGGGGTCCCAGAGGATCAAGTGGTCCTCCTCCTAGGGTTCTAGGTGGTCTTGGTGATCCCAATGGTCCTGGTGATCCCGGAGGCCCTAGTGGTCCTCCTCTTGGAGGCTCTGGTGGTCCTGATGGTCCTAATCCTAGAAATAAACCCCCTGCAGGTGGATCTTCTAGCAATTCTTCATCACAACAACCTATCTATTAGTCTACTTACAGTCCTACTGGTACTTACATGCCCTATGAATACTACTAGTATCTGCAACCTAATCTCCTGTTACCCTTCCTAGAAACTTTGGACTTGCCTGATTTGTCCAAGTTGATTAATGATCCCATTCGACATAACCCCTCGTGGCCTCCCATTCCAGTGAAGTTACCATCAAACATTCCAATGTTTGATGGGAAGTAGTGATATGATCCAAAAAACCATGTCATGACATTCCATTTGTGGTGTTCTTCAAACTCCCTTATGGATGATTTAGTTCATTTAAGAATCTTCCAACGAACTTTGACTGGTACCACCACGAAATGGTACATTGAACTTGCACAACATTCATTTGTGGATTTTGGTTCTTTGGAAAATATCTTTCTTACAGACTTTCAACTTCCTATCCATTATGAAACAGGTACAGGTCTCTTAACTTCTCTACAACAGAACACCTCCACCCACATATCTGATCATATCCATGAGTGGAGAAGACAGAGAAGACTTATTAAGGCTCCTATCCCGGATCAATTTTTAACTAATTGGTTTACAAAATATTTGTTGCCTCCAATCGCCCGAGATGTGGCTATGGGTGGTTTTGTTACTGAATATCAAGCCATTAGTCGAACCTAATATCTGGACTTGGTATATTCCCAATCCAGAACATTGTATGACTTGATCCCTCAAGCTCCTTGCCTAAGCATTGATCCTGCTAAGCCAGCAGCAAAAACCCCTGTTGATGGGATTGTTGGTTCAATTCAGTCCCCGTCAATAGTAAATCCTGCCAAGCAACCCCAAAATTCCACCCCTACTCCTTCAACTCCCAAGGTTTTCATCGAGGTCAATTCCATTAAAACTACTCAAATTCCTGTCAACAATAAAAA
Organism: Pseudotsuga menziesii; assembly: GCA_001517045.1. Classification (NCBI taxonomy): domain Eukaryota; kingdom Viridiplantae; phylum Streptophyta; class Pinopsida; order Pinales; family Pinaceae; genus Pseudotsuga; species Pseudotsuga menziesii. The sequence goes on along the minus strand of LPNX010998466.1, from coordinate 219,133 downwards.
GAAAGGTAAAGCTAAAAACAAAAAACCTGGAAACCAACAAGAGAATCCAAAACCAACCATCAATGAGAACGATAAAGGGAAAATAAAAGCGAAGTATCCATTCCTACTATGCGAGGGTGACCATTTCATGAAAGAGTGTCCTCATCGTGATGAAATCACCCAATTCTGAAAAAATAATCCCGCACCAGCAGTTCTCATAGATCCTTTTCCCTCCCAACAACAGCTGATAGACCACATGTCTAATCAGGGAAACTCTAGTTCTTCAGAGGAAATTCACATGATGTCCTTAGACACTATTATTTTTCAAAATAGAATTCATAGTTATGACAAACCCATAGACAAGAAAGAAGAAAATTGTTCTTCAGGAAAAGCTCCCTCTGCTGGTTCTCCCGAGTCCTCATCTGTTGTTCCCCTAACCATCAAGAAACCTAATCTCAACATGGTTTTGTGTCCACCCAAGAGTACTCTTAGGAAGGATATTTTTAACCCTAATTCCTGAGTTGCTCAATTTTATAATGTAGTAGAAGATCTTTCTCAGGCACCATGTGCAATGTCTACCTTGGAAGTACTCTAATGTTGTCCTACATAATGCAAAAATTTGTTAACTACGTTAGGAGCTTTAGACCCAGACAACACTAATTTGATCCATTTCAATATCAAGAACTATAAGTCTAGACTACTACACAAACTTACTTTCCAAATCATAACGAAAGTAGTCGGAAAGAAGGTCTTTAGAACTGTTTTAGATGAAGGAGCTTCAACTTCAGTTTTTTCCCTATCTTGTTGGAAAGCTATTGGCTTTCCCGAGCTTGTAACATCACCAAAAACTTTGAAATCCTTTGATGGACAAGGTTTCCATCCCCATGGTCTCATATCAGCCCTTTCAGTTGAGATTGGGGGAAAAGCTATTTCTATTCAAGTGGAGGTAGTAGATGCCCCGCTAGATTACAACCTCCTTTTAGGAATAAATTGGTTTTACACCATGACTACTGTCACTTCGACGCTATTTCGAACTATCCAATTTCTGCATATAGGGAGGATTTTCACCATTGACCAGCTCAATTTTTGTACATCAGATGTTACTACCTCTATGGCTAATAACATCCCTATGTTAGGCTAGTCCCCTCCTCCTTACCAGTTGATTGGGGTAGGCTTGCTGAAGGATTCGTCCCTTATGGGTATTTTTCTGTCAACTCTTCCTAACATAGACACGGCGATAGTAAATATGATTTTGTTGTTTGATTATGGCCCAAAGGGAAAAAAATTGTTGATTCCACCTCGTTGATTCTACATGAATAAATGTACAACATTATCTAAACCCTTTTCGATGACCACACTGATGATATTCATCTAGTGACTTCAGACCTTTACCACCTACCCTACTGGTTAGAATCCTCTCTTCCTATTATGGATTATCTCTCCTAGACTTTTCTTTTTTATGAGTCCATTATGGAGATCATGAGTATGAATGAGCCTATATGGGAGGATCATCATCATAGATCCTCATTCCTCCCCAACACCAGTTTGGTATACCATGATTTTTCATCCCTTTTTTCCACTGATATTATCAACACACCTCAAACTCCTATATTGTTACAGAACAAATATTCTCAAGGAAACATATGCAACATTACTTAAACAAATCCAATTGGCATATCATCCAAGCATGGCACCCTTGAGCATGTTCACGTTGGGCAGAACTGCTCAGCAGTGTTGATGTAATTGTAACTTTGGAATGTATTCACTTGTATTTCTTATCTATTGTAACCCTATGTTCATTCTAGGATTTATTTTAATGTACCTGAGTCATTTCATACCCCAATGTTTAATATGGGAAGTTTCTATAATGAGAAAGTCATGTCAAGTCATTGTGGGTAACCCTCCTATTGGTCAAGGGTTAAAGTCCCCATAGGTGTGGGGCCCTTGGGTTATTAGACTATCCTAGTGAATTCAACCCTAGGTGAGTCATTGTAATTCGGGGCAATAGTCCCCACCATTGTGTTAAGGATAAAACTCCTTTTTGGTTGGAGGAGGCAAAGTCCCCACAAGTTGTGGGGCACTAGGGTTATTAGACACTCCTAGAGATGTCGGCTCTAGTAAGTAATTGTTAAGTGAGGCCGACATGTTGGAGTGGGTTCCAAGTGAATGGAAGAATATAAATAGAGAGTGAGAGCCTCTCTATTTATCATACTCATACACACACTCACTCATTGGGGCGCATGAGTGAGAGAGGAGAGGCTCTCTCAGTGTGAGAGAGTGAGACTACTGTTGTCGGGAGATCATCTTACTGTTTTCCAGTTTTACCTTTGGTGCTGATTCTATCTTTGAGGAATTTGTGGGGTTTTCTCCTTTATGGTTTCCCTGAGGAAAATTCTTTGTGTCTCTTGTTTCTTATGTTGTGCTTGTATTTTTATTGCTATGCATGTTATTCTCTCAGTTAAAGATCCTAAGATAATAATGGTAGCTTAAATGATAAAAATATAACATGGTATCAAAGCTAACCTGAGAAGAAGAAATTGTACAGCTATAGAAGATATGGACTCTTAATTTTTGGGTCTCTCTCCACAATCCATCAGCAAAAGTATGCTAGGATGACTCTCCATTGAAGGGCGCATCTTTCTGTCGAAGCAGAATTTGATTCCGAGCATTTTCAGTTTTTGATGTGGAAATTAGGGCTTCTTACAAAAGAGGAATTTTTGAGTGAGCCTAGAATAGGATTTTTCTCCTCATCAAAATTGAATTTTAGAGACCTGGATCAAGAAATTTGGTTGGGTGAAACTCCGGGAAAGTCAAACCCTAGTTTGACCCCGAGCTAGAAAAACCCTAAATACTAAAAATGCTAAGTTTTGGTACATTCACTATATCCTAATATTGGAGAAGGTTCAAGAGTGAAACATTTCTGAGGCTGAATATATCCTCCTTATGAACACCTTGTCCAAAATTCAGCCTCGGATTCGCTATATTCTAGGAGATATGATTCCTCCAAGTTAGGGTTCTGGCCTCTTCCAGAATTCATCCTTAAACAAGACACCTAGGGAGAATTGCTATATCTTGACCTACACAGGTCCAAATGTGATTTAGGAAGATGTTCTAGAAATGGAATGGACTATAATTTTTTTGATCTGAATTTTATACTTAGAATATGAACTAGTGACATGTGGCAGTCTGTACAACTTTAATGTTCTGAATAGTCCTGTAACAAGTCACCTTGGAAAAAGGATCATAAATCCTAATTGGTGTAACCAATTCTGATGAAACCTATGGTGTTGGATCAGGTACATGTGAGGTTACCACAGTACAAAATTTTAGACACATAGGAGCCATAATTTCAGAGATATCAGAGAAACAGTAACAGGAATTTTTGTAGAAGAAATTGGAAAACTAAGGCTTCCTGTTTCGGGAGCTTCCCTCCACTGTTTTCAGAAAAAGAGTACATTGGACAGCTCCATTTGAAGAGATTTATCTATCTATACAATCATATCTGAAGTATTCCAATTTTTGAAAATTAGGGTTTCTGTGACAAACCCTAGATCAGCCAGCTCCAGAACCAGGACGGACACCTCAAATTGGTAAGATCTAATCCTTTGTTATTTTCATTTGAGGTTCTCATTTCAAAATGATCTATCACATCAGCTTGATGATAAGCTTGGTGAAGTTGAAAAATTCCAAGAACGGAAGTATATGATCTCTTTGAATAAAATGAATTGGACACCTACATGAGTAGAGAGGTTCTAGCTCTAGAAGGAGATGAGGCTAGAAGCCTTACACAAGAAGAACTTGGTCAAGGCCAAGAAGATCATGGTTGATTCAATCAAGGATCAACTTGTACCACAATTGTATTCCCTAAAGACACCTATGATGTTTGATTCCTTGACCAAGCTATTTGAAGGGAAGAACATACATTAGAAGATGACCTTAAGAAGCCAGTTGAAGAATGTGAAGATCCAGAATGCAGAGACCATGCAGTCATAAGGGTCTCTCAAATCAAATAACAACTTGAAGTGGTAAAAGAACAAGTGAAGAATGTATAAGTGGTGATGGCCACCTTGAATGGCCTCCCAGGATCATGGGATTCACTCATTTGAGGAATGTGTGCCAGAAGGAAGTGATTACTTTCAGCAGACTCCGAGAAGAAGAAGAAGCTCGAGTCATAAGAAGAGAAGAGAAGATGGGAGAAACTGAATATCAATCTCTCACCATCCAAAGAAGATCCCTCAATCGATGAGGAATATTAAGATCTCATCTCTTGAAGAAATTCTTATCAACCTTAGCATTTGGATAAGAAACGATGCTATTATGAATGAAGAAGATGATGAAGCTGAAGGCTTAAGAAGGAGTCTACACATGAAACACATAACGATAAGTATTCAATTTTCATTTCATGATATTGTTTTGTTATGCATTTGTTTATATTCAGTTGATGTATTGTCCATTATAGGATGTTTGCATTAATGATAGTATACTACTAATATCCATATGATGGGTAAGTAGCTCATGGTTCTATACAACTCTCCATTGCTACTTATATAGAATGAAACCTCTTTGCTGATATATTGGATTAGTGCACAATCTCAATGTTGTCCTGGTAGAGATGGAAGGCATCTAGAAAAGTTTCTGTGAGATATGGATGAATGTTGTATTAGCTAAAATAGTTGCATGATAATATATTTATTCATAAGAATTTTCCATTATGAATATTCCTTATGAAATGTTTCTAGCCATACAAATGCATTTGACTTGTAGGAAAGATTGCGTACATAATTGCCTACATGCAAAGAAGAATGAGACTCGTTCCAGAGAACAAGTGATGATAGTTCAAAGATGAAAATAATATGACGAATACAATGACATCATTGGTGAATAATATTCCACGAAGAAAGGGAATATCACTTCAAGAAGAATGATGTCTAGGATGTAGTATCGATACATGAAGGGAAGTTAGTAGTAGATGGAAACATCATGGAATGCAAGGCAAGATTAAAAGAGACATTTGCAGCCAGTGGGAGTTGAGACAGATGACAAGCAGAATTGTGTATGCAAACGAAATAAGACCTTGTACGAGCTCAGAAGACACCCATGGGATGACACATACATGAGGAGCTTGATGAAGATCTGAACCTTTGCTACAAGGTTGACAGAGGATGGCAAGCTCACATATGAGTGCGAAATGAACTTTTGAAAAAGTTCAAGATAGAGGATCTTGGTATCCAGTGATCCTAGATGGATACATAGAATATTAATAGCATAGAAAGCTACTTGTCACTCTGGTACAGAATATTTTAGTGCATACAGTATGGAAGACAGAGGGAGTATGATGCTTCAGAGGGAGTGACCGTCGAATATCCTGTGTTTCCATATTACTAATGACTCTAGGCTTTACTGAGAGTAAATTGGATTCCAACCTTTGCTTCAAGGTTGAAGGCGGAAGACTAGTGATGCTCCTGTTATGTGTCGATGCACTATTTTCTAGGCATGGAGGTGTGGAAAAGGGAAGTATGCAGTAGAGATCCTGAATAGGTTCAGGATGATGGACTCCATGACCACACCTATGGCATCGAACCTGAAGTTGTTAAGTGATGCTTCATCAGAGACGATTGATGCTATGAGGTATCATCAGATGATTGGGTCCTTGATGTATCTGATGAATAGGAGACCAGACATTTGAATTTCTATGAACACCTTGAGCCAGTTCTTGATAGATCCGAGACATGTTCACTTGATTGCTGCAAATCATATTCTGAGGTACCTGAAGGGTACAATTGATTATGGGCTCAAGTATTATGCGAATCAAAAGATTAACTTGGAGGGTTATGTTGATTCAGATTGGGTAGGCAGTGACATCGATAGGAAGAGCACTTCAGGGTGTTGCTTCAGTATGGGATCAGGTGTGATCTCTTTGTTTAGTAGGAAGAAATCCTATGTGGCACTGAGTACAGTTGAAGAAGAGTATGTCACAGCTTGTTCAGCTAGTTGTGAGGCAGTATGGCTGGGAAAACTACTGTTTGATATATTTGATCTCCAGTTGGATGCTACTTGCATACATTGTGATAACCAAAGTTGTGTAAAGTTGTCATAGAATCCAGTGTTCCATGACAAGTCGAAGCATATTGAGATCAAGTATCACTATATCAGAGCTATGGTGCAGAGGGGAGTAGTGAAGCTCTAGTATGTTGCGATAGAGGAACATATAGCTAATGTATTGAGGAAGCCATTGGCTAGGCTGAAGTTTGAGTACTTCAGGGAGAAGCTTGGTGTTCTCTAGATCGAGGTTTCCTCCAAGATAAAATGATGAGACCCATAGCCATTCTGACATGGTGAGAGGATTGGTTCCTTCCGTGATTAGATGTAAAGGCTGAGCCATTTTGTCATGGTGAGAGGATTGGTTCCTTTCATGTCAGATATGAGTGCTGAGATCCATATCCATTATGATGAGTAGGTCAGATATAAGGGCTGAGCCATTCTTTCATGGTGAGGGGATTGGTTCCTTCCATGTTAGATATGAGTGCTGAGATCCATAGCCATTCTGACAAGTAGGTCAGATGTAAGGGCTAATCCATTATGTCATGGTGAGAGGATTGGTTCCTTCCATGTCATATGTGAGTGTTGTCCATTCTGTCGAGTAGGATAGATGTAAGGGAAACTACCATTCTAGGAATGGAGGCACCTGGTCAGTTACTAGGAAAACTTAATCCAGGACTGAGAAGCCATTCTGATGTGACAGAGGGATGTGTTCCCACTTGATCAGATGTAAGGGCTGAACCATTATGTCATGGTTAAAAGATTAAGTTACTCCCATGTAAGATGTGAGTGTTGGCCATTTTTTTGAGTAGGACAGATGTAAGGGAAATTGCCATTCTCTCAGAGAATGGAGGCACCTGGTCAGTTACTAGGTACCTCAGTCAAGGACTAGGGGCCATTCTGATATGATTGCTGGGATGTGTTCCCTTATGATCAGATATGAGTGCAAGCCCTTTAATCATTGTGGTAGGATGTGTTCCATCCTGGATGAATATAAGTGCAGATCCTTTATTCGATCATGTGTTGATCAGATATAAGTGCCGAGCCTTTCTTCGATCATGTGTTGATTAGATATAAGTGTTGTGCCTTTTTTCAATCATGTGTTGATTAGATGTAAGTGTAGTATCTATCTTCAATCATGTGTTGATCAGATAGAAATGTTGAGGCTTTCTTCGATCATGTGTTAATCAGATGTATGTGCTAGGCCTTTCTAATATTATTATAGGATTGGTTCCTACATGATCAGATATGAGTGCTGCATGTCCCTTTCTGACGAGTGGGTCAGTGTTGATGTATATGTAACTTTGGAATGTATTTTACTTGTATTTCTTATATACTGTAACCCAATTTTTATTCCGAGATATACTTGAGTTATGTCATGCCCCTATGTTCCTATCAGGAAGGTCTATCATGTAAACAAGTCATGTCAAGTCATTGTGGGTAACCCTCCTATTGTATAAGGGTTAAAGTCCCCTCAGTCCTAGGGCACTAGGGTTATTAGAATCTCCTAGTAGAGGTCGGCCCTAGTAGGGTTTTAGCCATGTCAGGATTAGTATAAATAGAGAACTGGAGTCTCTATTTATCACATAACTCATACACACTCAAGTGTAGCGCATAGTTGAGGAAGGAGAAGACACTAGGGCTAGACAAGAAGAAGGTTATTGCTATAGGGAGATCACTTACTATTTTGGGGCTTTTCTATTTTGGTGTTGATTCTATCTCTAAGGAAGTTGCGGGGTTTTCACCATTTATGGTTTCCCTGAGGATAAACACTATGTTCATTGTCTCCTGTGTTTGATTTCTGTGCTTGTTATTCTCTCAGTAAAGATCCTAATATAATGCTAGCTTAATGATGAAATTCTAACACGGTATCAGAGCTAACCTGAGAAGAAGACACTATGCATCTACGGGAGCTATGGATTCCTAGTTTGTGGATATTCCTCCATATATTTTCAGCAAAAGTAAGGTGGAATAACTCTCCTCCTTAGTGCGCATCTTTCTATCGAAGCAGAATCCAATTCTGAGGTTTTTCAGTTTTGGACCCAACACTACTGCAGGAAATTAGGGCTTTCCACAGAAGAGGAATTTTTCAGTGAGCCTAGGCCTGGATTGATCTCCTCCCCAAAATCGAACTTAGGGATAAATTTCAAGGCATTTGGGTGGACAAATCTCTGGAAAAGAAAAACCCTAATTTTCTACTAAACCAGCACTACAGGATTTCAACTCCCAATCTAGATCTGACATCTTGACCTAGTAAGATCTAAATATTTTGTATATCCATTTGAGGTTATTAGTTTAAGATGTCTGATCATACCAAGCTTGATGAAAATCTTGATGGTGTTGACAACTTTCGAGCTTGGAAGTATAGGATCTCCCTAGTCCTGGAAGAGAATGTGTTACACTCCTATATCAATGAGGAGGTTCCAGTTCCAGAGAGAGATGAGGCTAAGGTCTTACATAAGAAGAATTTGGTTATATCAAAGATAATCATTATTGATTCTATCAAGGATCATCTCATACCACGTGTGTCCACCCTCGAGACACCTAAAGCTATGTTTGATTCCCTAACCAAATTGTTTGAAGGGAAGAACATAAACATGAAGATGATTTTGAGAAACCAATTGAAGAATGTGAAGATCCAGAATGCTGAGACTATTCAGTCTTACTTTACAAGGGTTTCTCATATCAAGGAGTAGCTAGAAGTAGTAGATGAAGAAGTGGAAAATCCATAGATTGTGATGACCACCTTGAATGGTCTCCCTAGATCATGGGAGTCTTTCATTCAAGGAATCTATGTTAGAAAGAAGTTAGTCAAGTTCAACAGACTATGGGAAGAATGCTCTTAAGAAGAAGCTCAGATAGCAGCTCGAGAAGAGAAGATGGGTAGTGAAGATGAAGCTCTCATAGTTCACTCCAAGAAAAATAGGAGGAGCAATTATCACTCCAAAAGTAAGATCTCACATTGTAGAAAAGATCTAAATACTATTAGATGTTACACATGTGATGAGAGAGGTCACATATCCAAATTCTACCCTAACAAAAGAAATCTAAGGAAGAAGAACAAGAGACGACATCATGCCCATGCTATAGAGGAGGATAAACCTTCCACAAAGAGAATCAGACAAGAGAGTGATGACTCTTCAAGTGAGGATGAATATGTTCTAATCTCCACTCTCATGGGAACTGTTTCACATGGAAGCAATGATTGGCTTATAGATAGTGGTGCTTCCAAGCACATGACGGTATTCAAAGAATCATTTGTGAAGCTATCCGAACATGAGTCACCTCACAAGGTGAAACTTGGGGATGACTACCAGTATCCAATAAAAGGTAGTGGTGAATCCTTCTATAAACTAGACTCTGGAAAGTCTTTGAAGATGAAGAATGTATTATTTGTTCCAGGACTAAACAAGAACCTCCTCTCCATATCTATATTAGATGCAAAAGGAATGAGGGTTTCTTTTGTAGATGGCCAATTTCTTATGTGGCCAAAGGGAAAGACTTTTGATGATGCAATAGTGATTGGAGAACAAGAAGGAGGTCTAGACAAGTTGAAGGGCCAACCAGATCAAGCTTTGGTTCATGACACAGTAGAACCAAATGAACTTTGGCATAGAAAGCTTGCACATGTACATTACAGAGCACTACCACTTTCAAGCAAAGCTGTTGAAGGTCTTCCATAAATTCAAGCAAAACATGAAGGGGTCTACAAAGGATGTGCAAAAGGAAAGAACATAAAGAAAACATTTCCAAGTAGCGAGAGCAAATCAAAAGGAATCTTGGAAATCATCCACTCCAATGTATGCGGACCAATGTCATCAAGCTCACTAAGCGGGTATGTGTACTATGTTTCTTTTATTGATTGCTTTTCTAGAAATACATGGATTTACTTCATGAAGAATAAAGATGAATTTTTTAGCAAGTTCAAGGAATTCAAATCCTTGATTGAGAACCAGACTGAAAAGAAGATCAAGAATTTTTGATCAGACAATGGCAGAGAATTCACTTCAAATGAGTTCAAGGAACTATGTAAGGACTCAGGGATTAAGAGGGATTCTTCCACTCTTTACAATCCACAACAGAATGGGGTTGCAGAGAAGAAGAATAGAACTATCATGGAAGCTGCAAGAGCTATGTTTCATGATCAATATCTTCCTATGCATATTTGGGCAGAAGCAGCTAGTACAATAGTGTATGTACAGAACTGTACTCCACACAGAGTACTCAAGAACAAGACTCCTGAAGAATTCTTCTCTAGAAAGAAACCAGAAGTCAGCCATCTCAGAATATTCAGTTGGCCTGTGTACATACACATTCCAAAAGAGAAGAGAACAAAATTAGATCCTTTAGGAAAGAAAGGTATATTTGAGGGATAATCTGAAAGCTCAAAGGCTTACAGAATATACTTCCTATTTCCTCCTTTCACACACCTGGGTCACATGGAAGAAATCTTCAAGCCACTCGGTTTGTCCTTGTGGGCAACTCTCGAGTCAATGCTTTCACCTTGTTCTTGACTCCTCCGTTTAGGCTTAACTCCTATGAAGCCAAGTGGGGTAGACCCTATTAAGTTACTAAGGCTAATTACTTATTATGGTGATGTTAAACTGAATGAATTACTTAGGAGTTTGAAATTTAACCATAAACAACCATAGATGACAAGATACAAAATGAGCGCACGAAAGCACAATGCTGAGACACAATATATATATATATATATATATATATATATATATATAGCAAGAAAATAACCAGTGCCTTAAAATGGAGTCAAAAGAAAATCAATGTACTTGCATGTGCTTGGAGTGAATGTTTTGCAATTGCCTCTTGATATGTTTTAAGTTAATGTGAAATATGAGTTGATTAAAATTAGGCGAAGGGGTGGACTCCAGATATACCTAAGAGTACTTGGAGTATGTCCAAAACTAAACCTTCATGGCTACCCGCAAGGAATATGTGGATTGAATGGAGTCTCTGGGGCTATTGTTCACAATGCACCCATTAGGGTGTGACAGAGATCGGCACCCCGAGGTCACTTTTCAGAAGTTCCCACTTCCTTTGGGTAATTTGCCACCGTAATGGTTTGATCTAGGTGTTGGATTTTCACCTGATGGTTTGTCAATTTGGGAGACTAAATCCTAATTATACTAGTCACTCAAGTGCTTTTGATATAGCTTGACTAATCAGACGAACCGCATCCAAGTGCAGAGCATACACACCGAAGTCTTGTCATTTTTAGTAAATTTTGAGATGGATGTTCTTGTTAAAAGGAAAACCCTCCAGGAACCTCTTTCAGTCCAAGTGGACCTCAATTGGGGAATCAAGGAGGGTTTGATTTTATTATTGTTATTGAAACAAATGATGATAGCAAATGAAACATAAAAATATAAGCAAACCACAATTTTCTAATTAGAATACCACGGACCTTTCTTCACCTTTCGGCTCGAAAGGAGGCTCATGGGGTAAGTATTAAAGTCACTTTGAAACCAATAGAAATGGAATATGGAAATGATTTTAAATCAAATTATACTACCCTGCAGATTAGTACTACACTAGATTGAAAAAAAATGAATGAAAAGCAAAAAATGACACGGACTCAAATCCCCCCATGGGGGACGGGGAATGGGCTCGAAAGAGCCTATTAAGAATTATTTTTATTACCAATGGTTACAATATCATAAAACTGATATGATTCCTCCTGATTCTTATACCAAATGAAACCAAGAGCTTACAAAGTGTAAAAATTAAATATTTCAGTAAAAAAGGGAGACCACTGGGGGGATTCAGAAGGCCTAAAAGTCACTTTCGAACAGTAGATATTCCTATTTTCTGTTATACATTATAAAAACCAGAAATATTATTATACTGAAATATTCCCAAAATAACTTTGAAAGTACCTTGGGTCAGCTTACTTTTATCCAAAAAAAAGTTAAGTTAAAACTAGTTAAAAAGGGTAAAAAAGGAACCAAGGAAAACAAGCTTTCCTTGAGATCTTGGATTTCATTTTAGGCAGCCAATATGATGTGCAATTATTTATATATTTATCTTTTATAACATAAAATATAAATCTAATGCATGCAAGATACAAATTCTCTTTAAAATTCCATGCAAAAAGGACGATTCCCCTAAAGCTAGATCTAGAATGCTTATGACACCTTTTAAGAACAAGATATAGATTATGGGATTTGATGAGGTATATGTATGTTAAATTCACTTTAATATAATAGATATAAACAATATCAAAGATGTGAACAAAGTAACCAGGTAAAAAAATTTATTTTGAAGGAGGAAAAGGAGAAGAGAAGTGCTTGTTGTTGAAGCAGATCTGCAATGAAAACTTGTTAGTGGAATATAGAGGGGCAATGTATTCAAAAATATTTTGGATGTACATTGGAGTAAAAATATATCCATAGCTCATCCAATCCTTGCTACCTAAAATCTAAACACACAATCTTGCATGGAACCTCATGAGATCTGGATATATTTATGAAAAAGAGACAAGAATTACATGCAAATAAACTTATTAAACATGCATAATCTAGATATTCTAATCATATATGCTATGAGATATAAGAAAAACAAGTAACCTTACTTGCCCAACTATAATCCTATTGATTCAGCTAAATCATTCAAGCCAGACAGGGTTCAGATGCAGAATTTGAGAGAAAAGCCGACAACATCAATAGTCATAAGACAATGCTTAATCCACACATATGAGAGCATTACACCATTTGTCCTCCAAATATTCTTTATTTCAACAATCAAAAGATTACAACAGTATTACAATAGAAATCCATTCAATCCAACTCTGACTATCTTGGAAGAGGAGGTTTATGCTTTGATTTATACAAAATCCAAGAGATCCAGTTCAGGGGGGGCGCAAATCCCAAGGAGACAGATCAAATCAGTTGATGGAGAGTCAATCAATGCAGATCTGAAGTTGAACTGAGCCTACTTGTCAACCGAGGGGCTGATTGAGCTAACACATCAACCCATAAACCAACACATCAGTCCACAGAGCACCCAAGAGAGTCAACACGTGTGGAGGAGAGAGAGAGGGTGCAATTCCCCATAAATACTGTTGAAGATCAGCTCTGGATCTGATTTGATCACCTCCTTTAGTCAAGGATTTCTCAGATCCAGTCAATCTGGTTCAAATCTGACTGATTTCAATCAAATAGGCTGAGAATCCACTAATCTACGATTCTGGATTTGCTCCATTATTCATCAATTTAATAATTAAAATAATCAATAAATGATTTTTTGGGGCTTTCTGACCTGAGTGATGGAAAATCACTCAAAACTAGGAAAAAGTGGGTCCATGGGTTTACATGGTGCTCTTAACTTGAAAATGAGCACCTACATGACTAAAATGGATTATTTGGCCCACTTTTATTACAAAATCAATTTTTCCAATTAAACTATTAAAAAATAGCCTAAGTTTTGGAAAAATTAAATTTTAATAAAAAACACTGAAAAAACTAAAAAATTGAAAAATTGAAAAAACCTAGGGGGACTTAGACATGTTCATATGACTCGACCATGATGTCTAGCATGTTTATACATTAACACATAGACTCTAATAACCTCAATAGGCCTAAATTCCAAGCCAACCACCCCAACTTTGGAGGTATGGAGTGAAAAACTCATAAATTATCAGTCGTTTATTCAAAAACCAATAATAACCAAGGGAAAAAACACCCTGGGCTAATCAGATTGACAAATAAAGTCTAAGAGACCAAGTCTTTTACAGACACTATCATGCTAAAACATTTATTACAAATCCCCCATGGGGTATGAACATGTGGCATAGTACAACAAAGCTCCCTAGAAGCAAAACTGAAGGTTCTCTGAAGTTCGAACAAGTTATCCTTGTCTGGTTCACCAGGCTCACTTGATATAAAAACACTAAGTACAACTTAGGTGGTAACATTCTGGCTCCAACTATGGGATGCGTGGTCGATCTGGTCTTTAAGGAAAGGAGAGGATACGAGAACACCAGAATATCTGGTTTATATACCTTGTAAAAACATCTCAACTTGACAAAAAAAAGCTAAGTAGCACAAGCTTTATATAAAAACCAAATGAACCATTAAGCTGATTTATTTAAACAAAATAAATGTAATTAACTAAAAGAAGCAAAGTTTTATTATAGCTAAGTATAAAAT
>LPNX010998466.1:138993-201176 GCA_001517045.1 Pseudotsuga menziesii | reverse complement strand
CAATAAAATAACTAGTGCCTTAAAATGGAGCCAAAAGAAAATCAATGTACTTTCATGTGCTTGGAGTGAATGTTTTGCAATTGCATCTTGGTACGTTTTAAGTTAATGTGAAATTATAGTTGATTAAAATTAGGCGAAGGGGTGGACTTGAGATATACCTGAGAGTACTTGGACTATGTCCAAAACTAAACCTTCACGACTACCCACAAGGAATATGTGGTCTGAATGGAGTCTCTGGGGCTATTGTTCATAATGCACCCGTTAGGGTGTGACAGAGATCGGCACCTCGAGGTCACTTTTTAGAAGTTCCCACTTCCTTTGGGTATTTTGCCACCGTAATGGTTTGATCTAGGTGTTGGATTTTCACTTGATGGTTTGTCAATTTGGGAGAGTGAACCCTAATTATACTAGTCACTCAAGTGCTTTTGATACAGCTTGACTGATTGGATGAACCGCAGCCAAGTGCAGAGCATACACACTAGAGTCTTTTCAACTTTAATAAATTTTGAGATGGATGTTCTTGTTAAAAAGAAAACCCTCCAGGAACCTCTTTCGGTCCAAGTGGACCTCAATCGGGGAATCAAGGAGGGGTTGATTTTATTATGGTTACTGAAACAAATCATGATAGCAAATGAAACATAAAAAGATAAGCAAACCACAATTTTCTAATTAGACTACCGCGAACCTTTCTTCACCTTTCAGCTCAAAAGGAGGCTCGTGGGGTAAGTATTAAAGTTACTTTGAAACCAATAGAAATGGAATATGGAAATGATTTTAAATCAAATTATACTACCCTGCAGATCAGTACTACGCTAGATTGAAAAAAGATGAACGAAAAGCAAAAAATGACACAGACGCAAATTCCCCTAGGGGGAATGGGGAATGGGCTCCAAAGAGCCTATTCAGAATTATTTTTATTACCAGTGGTTACAATAGCAGCAAGCTGATATGATGCCTCTTGATTCTTATACATAATGAAACCAAGATCTTACAAAGTGCAAAAATTAAATATTTCAGTAAAAAAGGGAGACCCCTAGGGGGATTCAGAAGGCCCAAAAGTTACTTTAGAACAGAAGCTCCTCCTCTTTTCTGTTATACCTGCTAAAAAAAAGCAATCTTATTAGACTGAAATATGCCCAAAATCACTCTGAAAGTACCTTTGGGTCAGCTTACTTTTAACCCAAAAAAAGCTAAGTTAAAACTAGTTTAAAAAGGTAAAAAAGGAACCAAGGAAAGCAAGCTTTCCTTGGGATCTTGGATTTCCTTTTAGGAAGCCAATATGATGTGCAATGATTGCTAGATTTATCTTTTATAACAGAAAACAGAAATCTAATGCATGCAATCTACAAATTCTCTTTAAAATTCCATGCAAAAAGGACGATTTCCCTAAAGCTAGATCTAGAATGCTTATGAAACCTTTTAAGAACAAGATCTAGATTACGAGCTTTGAGGAGATAGATATATGTTAAATTCACTTTAAGATAATATATCTAAACAATATCAAAGCTGGAACAAAGTAACCAGGTAAAAAAATTGATTTTGAAGGAGGAAAAGGAGAAGAGAAGTGCTTGTTGCTGAAGCAGATCTGCAATGGAAACATGCTAGTGGAATACATAGGGGCAATGTCTTCACAAATATTTTGGATGTACAGTGGATTCAAACTAGATCCATAGCTCATCCAATCCTTGCTACCTGAAAGCTAAACACACAATCCTGCACGAAACCTCATGAGATCTGGATATATATATGAAAAAGAGACAAGAATTACATGCAAATAAACTTATTAAACATGTATAATATAGATATTCTAATCATATATTCTATGAGATATAAGAAAAGAAAGTAACCATAATTTCCCAACAATACTCCTATTGATTCAGCTGAATCATTCAAGCTAGACAGGGTTCAGATGTAGAATTTGAGAGAAAAGCTGACAACATCAATAGCCGTAAGACAATGCTTAATCCACACATATGAGAACATTACACCATTTGGCCTCCAAAGCTTCTTTATTTCAACAATCAAAAGATTACAACAGTATTACAATAGAAATCCCTTCAATCCAACTCTAACTAGCTTGGAAGAGGAGGCTTATGCTTTGATTTATACAAAAACCAGGAGATCCAGCCTAGGGGGGGCACAAATCCCAAGGAGATAGATCAAATCAGATGATGGAGAGTCAATCAGTGCAGATCTGAAGCTGAACTGAGCCTACTTGTCAACTGGGGGGCTGATTGAGCTGACATATCAACCCATAACATGACACATTAGTCAATAGAGCACCCAGGAGAGTCCACACATGTGGAGGAGAGAGAGAGAGGGCACAATTCCCCATAAAGACTGCTAAAGATCAACTCTGGATCTGATTTGATCACCTCCTTCAGTCAAGGATTTGTCAGATCCAGTCAATCTGGTTTAGATTTGACTGATTTCAATCGAATCGGCTGATAATCCACTGATCTATGATTCTATATTTGCTCCATTATTCATCAATTTATTAATTAAAATAATCAATAAATGATTTTTTGGGGGCTTTCTAACTTGAGTGATGGAAAATCACTCAAAACTAGGAAAAAGTGGGTCCATGGGTTTACATGGTGCTCTTAGCTTGAAAGTGAGCACCTACATGACTGAAACCGATTATTTGGGCCAGTTTTATTACAAAATCAAATTTTCCAATTAAACTATTAAATAATAGCCTAAGTTTTGGAAAAATTAAATTTGAATAAAACACACTGAAAAAACTAAAAATTTGAAAAATTGAAAAAACCTAGGGGGGACTTAGACATGTTCATATGACTCGACCATGATGTCTAGAATGTTTATACATTGACACATAGACTCTAATAACCTCAATAGGCCTAAATTTGAAGCCAACCGCCCCAACTTTTGAGGTATGGAGTGAAAAAATAAAAAATTATCAGTCGTTTATTCAACAACCAATAATAACCAAGGGAAAAAACACCCTAGGATGATTGGATTGACAAATAAAGTCTAAGATACTGAGTCTTTTACACACACTATCATGCTAGAACATTTATTACAAATCCCCCATGGGGTATGAACATGTGGCATAGTACAACAAAGCTCCCCAGAAGCAAAACTGGAGGTTCTCTGAAGTTTGAACAAGTTATCCTTTTCCGGTTCACCAGGATCACTTGATAGAAAACCACTAAGTACAACTTAGGTGGTAACACTTCCCAGGATTCAAAAAGATTGGCATTTATCAGAAAAACTCAAAAATTATCAGTCGTTTATTCAACAACCAATAATAACCAAGGGAAAAAACACCCTAGGATGATTGGATTGACAAATAAAGTCTAAGAGGCTGAGTCTTTTACAGACACTATCATGCTAGAACATTTATTACAAATCCCCCATGGGGTATGAACATGTGGCATAGTACAACAAAGCTCCCCAGAAGCAAAACTGGAGGTTCTCTAAAGTTTGAACAAGTTATCCTTGTCCGGTTCACCAGGCTCACTTGATAAAAAATCACTAAGTACAACTTAGGTGGTAACACTTCCCAGGATTCAAAAAGATTGACATCAGCAGGGATGTAACATTTGATGAAGATTTAGCCTACATCAAATCCAGAAAGAAACCTGCTGAAGAACCTGAAGAAGCAGAAGTTCCCAGAATTCATGATACAATAATGAACGAAGAAACTCTAGAAGAAGATCGAGAATTTGAAGAACCACAAAGACCTGTAGATCCACCATAGGAGAAGAATCCTCACGAGAGGAAACATGCTTGGGTATGAGAGATTATCCAAGGTGCGGTAAGATATGGGGTTCTAGAAGAGAATCTTCGAGAAAGAAAGAGGACCAAATCCTGTTCTAGTTATGTAGCTTTAATATGTGACTTCATTGATAAATAACCTTCCAAATATGAAGAAGCAGCATAATGGAAAGAATGGAAGGATGTGATGATCGAAGAGTATCAATCGATCATGAAGAATGATGTTTGGGATGTTGTCCCAAGACCGGAAGGGAAGTCAGTTGTAACTTCTAAATGGATCTACAAGATAAAACATGCTGCAGATGGTAGCATTGAAAAGTATAAGGCAAGCTTTCTAGCTTGGGGTTTCTCTCAAAAAGAAGGAATAGACTATGAAGAAATATTTGCACCTATAGCTAGATACACTTCCATCAGATCGGTACTTGCTCTGGCTACAGTGATGAAATGGAAGATACACCAAATGGATGTCAATACTGCTTTCTTGAATGGTGTAGTAGAAGAGGAAGTGTATGTGGAGCAGCCACTCAATTTTGAGACACATGATAGGGAGTCTCATGTGTGTAGATTGAAGAAAGCCCTGTATGGTTTGAAATAGGCACCCAAGACATGGTACGGTAGAATTGACAGCTTTATATCCAATTTGGGCTTTACCGAGAGTAAAGCAGATTCCAACCTTTACTACAAGGTGGAATATGGCAACCCGGTGATACTTCTACTATATGTAGATGATTTGTTTGTGACAGGTATGGATGGGTTGATTGCTGATATGAAGAGAAAGCTTGCTATTGAGTTTGAGATGAAGGACTTGGGAATGATGCATTATTTCCTACGTATGGAGGTGTGGAAGATGACAGATGTAATCCTTCTTGGACAAGGAAAGTATGCAGTAGAGATCCTGAAGAGATTTGGGATGATGGACTATAAGGCATTAACCACACTTATGGCATCAAACCTGAAGCTATTGAGTGATGCTTTATTAGAGATAGTTGATGCCACAATGTATCGTCAGATGATTGGGTCCTTGATGTACCTGACGAACACAAGACCATATATTTGCTTTGGGGTGAACACCTTGAGCCAATACTTGACAGATCCGAGACATGTTCACTTGACTACTGCAAAGCATATTCTGAGGTACCTGAAGGGTATAGTTGATTATGGGCTCAAGTATATGGCTGATCAAAGGATTAACCTTGAGGGTTATGTTGATTCAGATTGGACAGGAAGTTCCATTGATAGGAAGATCACTTTAGGATGTTGCTTCAGTATGGGATCAAGTGTGATCTCATGGTTTAGTAGGAAGCAATCCTGTGTGGCACTGAGTACAGCTAAGGCAGAGTATGTTGCAGCCTGTTCAGCTAGTTGTAAGGCAGTATGGCTGAGGAAGCTACTGTCTGATTTATTTGATCTCCATTTATATGCTACTTGTATATACTATGACAACCAAGGTTGTGTAAATTTGTCAAAGAATCTAGTATTCCATGACAAGTCAAAGCATATCGAGATCAAGTATCACTATATCAGGGATATGGTGCAGAGAGGAGCAGTGAAGCTCCAGTGTGTTGTGATGAATGAACATATAGCTAATGTGTTGACTAAGCCATTGGCTAGGGTGAAGTTTGAGTACTTCATGGAAAATCTTGGTGTTCTCCAGATCGAGGTTCCTCCCAAGAGGAAGTGATGTGTCCATGCTGAGCCCTTCTGCCATGGTAAGGGGATTGGATCCTTCCATGATCAAATATAAGTGTTGTGCCATTCTGACAGGGTGAGAGGATTGGTTCCTTCCATGGTCAGATGTAAGAGCTTTGACATGGTGAGAGGATTTGTTCCTTCCATTGTCAAGTATATGTGGATGCCACATCCAGCATGAAATAAGGCTAGATCTGTGAAGACACATCTAGTATGAAAAAGGACTAGCTCTATGTAGATGCCACATCCAGCATGAAAAAGGGTTGGCTCTATAAAGACACATATAGTATGAAAAAGGACCAGCTCTGTGTAGATGGCACATCCAGCATGAAAAAGGGCTGGCTCTGTGGAGGCTCATCTAGTATGAAAAAGGAATAGCTCTGAGTAGCTGCCACATCTGGTATGAAAAAGGACCAAATCTGTGATGCCTCACCTAGTATGAAAAAGGACCATCTCTGTGATGCCTCATCTAGTATGAAAAAGGACTAGCTCTAAGAGGGCTCATCTAGTATGAAAAAGAACTAGCTCTGAGTAGCTGCCACATCTCATATGAAAAAGGACCAGCTCTGTGATGCCTCATCTAGTATGAAAAAGGACCAGCTCTATGATGCCTCATCTAGTATGAAAAAAGACTAGCTCTGAGAAGGCTCATTTAGTATGAAATAGGACTAGCTCTGAGTAGCTGCCACATCTGGTATGAAAAAGGACTAGCTCTATGATTCCTCATCTGGTATGAAAAAGGACCAGCTCTGTGATGCCTCATCTAGTATGAAAAAAGACTAGCTCTGAGATGATACATCTAGTATGGAAAATGACTGGCTCTGTAGAGGTTCCTCTGATGAGAAGAATCAAGAGATAGCACCTGTGATGATGCCCAATGATGATTCAGATCGAGTGATAATGATCCAGATCCAGTGATGATGATCCAGCAGTGATGACCTAGAACCAGTGATGATTGCTAGTGATGATCTAGATCGAGTGATGATAAAGATCCAGTGATGATGTCCCATGATGATCCAGATCCAGTGATGATGCCTAGTGATGATCCAAATTGAGTGATGATCTAGATCCAGTGATGATGTCCCATGATGATCTAGATTGAGTGATGATCCAGATCCGATGATGAAGATGACTTGAATATGAAGAAGAATTAAATATGATGAGGACTCGATGATGATCCTGAAGATACAGAGAAGAAGACTTGTGCTGAAAATTGTGTCGAAAGAATACCTTCCTAGTTAAGAGGGAGTGTTGATGTATATGTAACTTTGGAATTTATTTTACTTGTATTTATTATATACTATAACTTGATGTTTATTCTAGGATATACTTGAGTTATGTCATGCCCTGATGTTCCTATCGGGAAGATCTATCATGTAAACAAGTCATCTCAAGTCATTGTGGGTAACCCTCCTATTGTTTAAGGGTTAAAGTCCCCGCAGTCCCGGGGCACTAGGGTTATTAGACTCTCCTAATAGAGGTCAAGCCCTGGTGGGGTTTTAGTATAAATAGAGAACTCGAGTCTCTATTTATCAAACAACTCATACACACTCAAGTATAGCACATAGTTGAGGAAGTAGAAGACACTGGGGCTAGACAAGAAGAAGGTTACTGTTGTCGGGATATCACTTACTGTTTTGGGGATTTTCTATTTTGGTGTTGATTCTATCTCTGAGGAAGTTATGGGTTTTTCACCATTTATGGTTTCCCTGAGGATAAACACTGTGTTCATTGTCTCTTGTGTTTGATTGATGTGCTTGTTATTCTCTCAGTAAAGATCCTAATATAATGCTAGCTTAATGATGAAATTATAACAGTCAGATGTAGGTGCCGGGCATTCCTTTCTTCGATCATGTGTTCATTAGATAGAAATGATGATCATTTCATCGATCATGTGTTGATCAGACATAAGTGCTGAAGAAGACCTACATGGAGGCTAGGCCTAAAACCAGCATGAAAAATGGTTGGCTCTGTAGAACTTCCTGTGATGAAAAGAATCATGAGATAGAACACGTGTTGATCCATATCCAGTGATGATTCCCAATGATGATACAGATCCAGTGATGATCTAGATCCAGTGATGATGCCCAGTGATGATCCAGATCGAGTGATGATCTAGATTCAGTGATGATGATCCAAATCAAGTGATGATCCATATCCAAATGAATATGACTTACAGATGAATATGACTTGAAGATGACGAAGACCTGACGATGACCAAAATGATACAGAGAAGAAGACTTGTGCTGATAAATTGTGTCGAGCGAATACCTTCCTATCTAAGAGGGAGTGCTGATGTAATTGTAACTTCGAAATGTATTCACTTATATTTCTTATATATTGTAACTTGATGTTCATTCTAGGATGTATTGTAATGTACTTGAGTCATGTCATACCCCAATGTTTATTCTGGGAAGTTTCTATAATGAGAAAATCATGTCAAGTCATTGTGGGTAACCCTCCTATTGGTTAAGGGTTAAATTCCCCACAGTTGTGGGGCCCTTGGGTTATTATACTATCCTAGTGAATTCGACCCTAGGTGAGTAATTGTAAGTCAAGGCACTAGTCCCCACCATCATGTTAAGGGTAAACCTCCTTGTTGGTCGGAGGAGGCAAAGTCCCCACAAGTTGTGGGGCACTAGGGTTATTAGACACTCCTAGAGATGTCAGCTCTACTAAGTAATTGTTAAGTGAGGCTGACATGTTGGAGTGGGTTCCAAGTGAATAGAAGAATATAAATAGAGAGTGATATCCTCTCTATTTATCATACTCAAACACACAATAACTCATTGGGGTGCATGAGTGAGAGAGGAGAAGCTCTCTAAGTGAGAGAGAGAGAGACTGCTCCTGTCGGGAGATCATCTTACTGTTTTCTGGTTTTACCTTTGGTGCTGATTCTATCTCTGAGGAAGTTGTGGGGTTTTATCCTTTATGGTTTACTCAGGGAAAATTCTTTATGTCTCTTGTCTCTTGTGTTGTTCTTGTGTTTTTATTGTTGTGCATGTTATTCTCTTAGTTAAATATCCTAATATCATAATGGTAGCTTGAATGATAAAAATATAACAAGCAGAGGAATCTGAAGCATACCAAGCACTTTTCAAATAATTTTGTGATGTTTTTCCCTGGGATTATGAAGAAATTTTGGGGATAGACCCATCCATTATGGTCCACAAAATAAAAACCTATCCTGCTGCAAAACCTATCAAGAAAAAACTGAGACAAGTCCATCCACGGAAAGCCACAGCGATCAAAGCTGAAATAGAGAAACTTCTCAAAGTAGGGTTTATTTATCTTGCACCCCTGATGGAATGGGTATCGAACATCATCCCTATCAATAAATAGTAGGGCACCATTAGAGTCTGCATCGATTTTAGAGATTTGAACAAAGATTGTCCCAAGGACAACTTTCCCACTCTACATATCAACCAGATTATAGACAACTATGACGGAAGTGTCATCTTCTCATTTATGGATGGCTTTTCGAGTTATAATCAGATTGAGATTTTACCCATCAATCAGCACAAGACAACATTCATTTTCCCATGGGGAACCTTCACATACAGGAAGTTACCATTCAACCTAAAAAATGCTGGAGCCCTGTTCCAACGTGTTATGTCCTATGCATTTCATGATATAAAACATATTGTAGAACCGTACCTTGATGACCTTCTAGCTCATTCAAAGCAACGGGAGGACCACCCTAGTCATCTTAGAGACATTTTCCTAAGATGTCGTCATTATAACATACGTCTCAATCCTCATAAATATGTTTCTTGCATTGAGACAGGACACCTGTTAGGTTTTGTGGTTTCTAAGGATGGAATCTGGATAGATCCCTTGAAAATTACCACTATTTTATCTCTACCAACCCCAACCAACCTTCCAGAACTCCAAATTTTGCAAGGGAAGGAAAACTTCCTCCGCCGTTTCATGTGCAATTTTGTAGAGAAAACACACGGTTATATGCGTCTCCTTAAGAAGGACACTCTATTATTTTGGGATGACCAATCCCAACGAGCCTTTGATAATCTCAAACACACTCTGACTCATTCACCCATGATACACCCCCCAGATTATTCAAATGATTTTCTCCTATACATTAATGCCTCCACTACTAACATCGCTATGGTTTTGGTGCAGGAGAATATCGACGGTCAAGAGCATGTGATTTACTATGCTAGTAAGAATCTCATGGATTCTGAAACCCAATATTCATGCATGGAGAAATTAGCATTGGCCACGGTCATAGCTGTTCAAAAATTTTGTCAGTACATTTTTCTCCGCACAACCACCGTATTGGCAGACCAAAACCCTATGTATTACATCCTGACTTGTTAGGTGCTTGAGGGCAAGTAATCCTGATGGATAGTCATCCTACAAGAGGTTGATCTAGAATTTTCCAAAGCTACATCAAAGAAATCCTTGGTATTTGTTGAGCTCATGTGTGATCTTTCCCTGTGCTTTGACAAAATGTGAGCCAGTGATTCATTCCTGGATGAATTCCTGTTCCTGATAAGCGCTACTGACCCATGGTATGGATATTTTCTCATTTATCTCCAGACATAAAGGTTTCACCCTACTCTATCCCATGATGATCGCCACCATACCTATCGCCACGCAAAATACTACCTCATCTTGAATGACACTTTATATAGACATGGTATCAATTCTGTTCTCTAGCGATGCCTTACCCATGAGGAAGCTAAACAAGTTTTAAATGATTTTCACTCTAAAGCATGTGGTGTTCATCTATCTGGGATGGATACAGCCCATAAAATCCTTCACGCTAGATATTTATAGCCTTTAGTCTTTAAATATTATCATGAGGCTGTTAAGAAATGCCCACCCTATCAAAAATTTTATCCGAAAAGGTGCACTCATCCTGCTCTATTACACCCCACCATTTCTGTTGGCCCTTTCACCAAATGGGGGATCGATTATATACATTGTAAGCCTACCTCAGCCAGGAGGCATGGTTACATCATCGTAGCCGTTGTTTACAAAATGGGATGAGGCCATGCCTACATATGTAGAGGATAGTAAGACTGCTACTCTCTTCATGTTCAATCATTTGATAGCAATATTTAGAGTCCAGCAATCCATAGTTACTGATCATGGATCACATTTCTGTAATCAAATGATGGAGGAACTAAGTGCCAAGCTAGGTTTTCATCAAGAAAACTCTATTCCCTATTATCCACAAGCTAATGGTCAGGTCGAGGCCATTAACAAAGTTTTGAAAACGATGCTACGTCGGATGGTTGGAGACCATAAATCCAACTGGCAGCATATTCCTTTCTCCACTCTTTTGGATTACAAGACTTCAGTGAAAATAGCTACTGGTTTCACACCTTTCTATCTTGTCTACATACTAGAAGTTGTCTTCCTGATTCAATGTCATATTCCATCATTGAAACTTGTTGTCGAACTTCTCCCAAACACTTATGCAAAGGAAGAGATATTTCTATACTTAAACAACCTTAACGAAACTAGAAGAGATGTTTCCTTAGCTAATGAGGAACACAAGAAATGTGTCAAGGCACAATATGACATGTATGTCCAACCTCATGCCTTTAAAAAGGGAGACCTAGTTTTGACTTATGATCAGAGATATGACAAACTAGGGAAAGGAAAGTTTGAATCCATGTGGTACGGTCCTTTTGTCATTTCCAAAGTTTTAGAGAAAGGATCCTACAAGCTCGTGGACTATGATGGAATCCCCTTAGGAAAACCTCACAATCGTTTGTACCTGAAGAGGTACTATGCCTAGATCTCTCTTGGATAGTATCTTGTATATATGTATATTAATTCACCTTTAGTGTGCTTAAGTATTTTCAATATGGTTTTTATTTTAGTGTCTGTATCTATTTATACCATGTTTTGGTCGTACAAAGAAGATGGCTTTCTATAGCTTCACTGATGGTGCTTTCTGCCACACCTTGAATATTTCCTCAGCTACTTGCGTTCTCTATTACCCAGCTTACGATTTGGTCAATTTAGGAGTGGTTTGTATTGGTCCTGCTACCAACAATATCGCTGAGTATCGAGCAGTCATAGGTATTCAGACTGAAGCTGCCTCCCAAGATGTTCGCAACTTAGTAGTCTTGATGGACTCACAACTTGTGGTTTGTCATCTAAACCATGTCTACACCATTAGGAATCCTATGCTTCTCCTTCTCTTCCGAAGGGTCTATTTATTAGAAAGGTCATTTGAAACTATTACCTATAGGCATATCCCTAGGGAACATAATGTAGTTGCCGACTCATTGGAAAATTACATCCTAGATTGGCATATTGCCCATTCATGACATGAAAATCAAACATGGTTCACTGTAAATAAACTATAAAAGACACATAAAACTCATGTAAAATACATTCACCATTTGAGACATATAACACCAAGGTAGAAGTCTGTATATATATATAAACATGTTTTTCAAAAAAAGGTCACGAGACCTCATCTAAAGCACTTGGGATTTAAGGTAAAAAATCATCATACAAAAGTATTGAAGCTATCTATCAACTTTAAATGAATACATCATGCACCCTATCAGCTAGTGATGCTTGTGGTAACACATAACCGCCCGACCTACTTGACGTAGCAGTCTGCTGAAATGACCCGGTACTCTTGCAGTAGGCCTCTAGTACCTCAGTGGGAGGTCATCGATTGAGGCATCTAGGATTCCTAGAGTCAACCTCTCGAGGTTCTCCTCTAGATCCCATGTCACATGATTTCCCTATGGTATAAAAAAAGCTCCAGCTCTCCTATATAATGGGGAGGCTCCCCTAGGTCATGCTACTCTGACATCAGCATGGAAACATTCGAGTCTCATTACTAAACATAAAAATATAAAACATCAAAAAATAAAAACACAATTTCCATTTTAGGGTTTTTGTTTCTTACCAATATCACCCCATTGTCCACTAGGTGGGAGTGGTAGGTCAGGGTCACCACTGAAGTCAGTGCCCACATATGCATATTCCTTCACCATGAGGAGTTGATCTCTCAACCATCAAAAAAATGGGTTAGCAAAATTTACCTTGCCTCTACCCACTCCAGTATAGGCCATGATCCAGACCCATCTCTGCATATGAGGGTCCCGAGTCATCAACTCAGTAAAGACCAACTGGTGTCTCATCTGTGGAACCCGCTCAAAAAATAAAAAAGATAGAATGGAACCAAAACTGAATTGCTTTAGCTCCCCCTATTGAAACTTGGTTAGCTGATCCTTGAAGATCAAAAGTAGAGCTTCTTCCCAGTTGAAAACTATGGGTGTCATGGCCTCTATGGCATAGAGAATATGTGCTCTAGATTCCTGGTGTACTCCTTAGCTTCTCGCCACTCCTTGCATGGTAAACAAAAATGTCTGTAGTGGGCCATCCACCACTGCTTTTATGGGAATTTTCTTCCTTGATGTCCTGGTCCCAGGAATGCAATGGCACTTTATCAACTCCTGAGTAGTAATGTCCCCTCCACGGGAACCAGTCAAAGAGATGGGAGCACCCCGTGTCGATAGGCCTATCAGGAAGTAGATGTGCTCTACTTCAATTTTCAATATATGAGCACCAACCTCAAAATACTATTTCTCTGGATTCCAGATCCGGAGGATATGCTCTAATAGTTGCTCATGTGACACCATGCTGGGTGTACAAAAAAACTTTAGAAGTCCACAGTCTCTCAATCTGGCTATACAACCCATGTTTCATTCGACAAATGCATCATCATTTTCATGTTGCCTCTTTTTCAATATTACCATTTTTTATGAATGGGAACCTATCAAAAACCATCACAAGACCAATTAGAAACATTCCCAATCATCCAAATCATCAAATTTGAGCTAGTTTTTCTTATGCATGCATTTTTATTTACTCACGACCGACACTGCCTGTGTCCCATTGAGGATAGGTAGTGGCATTGCCTATGCGTAGTGTTTTTGGCACGGTTCTAGCGGGGTACCGCTTATCCCACAAGGGATAAGAGCGGTGCCCACTTCCATGGTTTTATGGATCTCCCAGTAGGCCCAAAACACCACCAAAAATAAAAATTGAGAGCATGAAATGAAATAGTAGGGTTTAAGCTATTACCTAGAACTGACAGTGCATGAATCTGACAGTAGATGTTCTCGATATCAGTGACTAAAAATCTAGCCAAAAAAATGCTCCAAAGGCTCTCCACTATGGGTAAATGGTAAAATGTTTTGATTTTTACTATTTACATAACTTTTATATACATTTTAGGTTTTGACATGTTATAGTTTTGTTTTAAAATCATTATTACTCAAAATATCTCAATCATAATCCTTTAATGCGGTTATTGGAGAATTTAACACTTGTTTTTCGAGTCGTTGAAGGATAGAAGAGCGATAGCAGTAAAAGTTTTTCGGATTTTTTTTTTTACTTTTTTGTACTAACACAAAATGGAAAAAGCATTTTGAGTGTTTATTGTGACAGTTTGGTCACGCTCTCCAAATTTAGCATCAAAGGTTCGAGTTCTTTTCTGATTCTTTTCAAACTCGTAAAATATATCATCGTGAAAAGAGACATAGTGGGGTCTTCTTTAAACTCTTTTCAAGCTCCTTAAATATGAAAATATTGTCGAGTGATCTTGTCTTCTTCATGCTCGTTAAAGAACTTAAAGAGTCATTCATCTGACAGTAGGTTATCACTTTTTTGGTTTAGGTGGACTATTTTACAAGAAAGGACCCTGTTGAGTCTTCTTCTGTGGTCATTTAGACTCTCTAAACATGAACGATATCGAGTTAAATTTCATTGGACTTGTTAAATTAAACATTGAGAGACCCTCTTTTGGGAATGAACCCCTCCTCTCTCTGGTTCATAAAACATATGGGTTTGGACTTGTCTTTGGACGAGCTATAATGAGTGTTTTTAACCCTCTTTGAACTCGTAAAACCAAAAAGAGGCACTCATCAACCATGATGGGGAAAATGGGAAGGGAACCATTTTTCAAATAAATGGTAGTATTTTGTCATTACCTTTGAACATGGAACTTGTATGCATATCATTTCAATTAATTGGGTATTCAACTAATCTCCATGATGATCCACTTTCATGAGTCATGTCACTCCTTTGAGTCTTTCAAAATAATGCATTATCCATCGTCGCACTATGTGTTTTTTTGGTTTAGTCATGCTGCCAAGTATTTTGTCGTGTTGCCTGATGTTCAAAGAGAAGTTGAAGAAGTTTACCTCTGCAGTCAAAATAGTCTCTGTGTCAGTACTTTTGAGCCAATCTTATGGTTACCTCATTCACATCATTCAAGAACTTTGTTCTGAGTTTTGTGTCATTGATGTGGGACTCATCATGGCCCTCCTTCGACGAGACTATTCCTGTCAACATCAGCTCATCATTTGGTAAATAGTCTTAGAAACAAAATTTAGCACATTGAGATATTTATGCCTTAATGAAGGATTCTCTTGCTCTCAACATAGGTTCACATCATTGACCTTTGATCGATAGAATTGACTGTGTGTTTGACATCAAGACATTTATTCACACTCAGTATATTGTTCTAGGGTACCTTGGGAATCATTGACATCAATAATGATCTCCCTTGCACTTGTTAATGGTTCACATCATTGGCCAGTAATCAAGTGGTTTCTACCATGTTTGACTTCAGAACATTGTAATCACATGGATAGAATCATACTTTGTGGAAGACGAGACGAAGACCCTGGGTATTTGTTTAGAGCACATTGCTTTCCCCGGGTTGCTATCGAGTTTTGTATATCTAGCATGGATCCACATTTGTATGGTCGTGGCTATGCTCAAATTTGTGTCTGTATTACATAGATATACATTGTATGTCTGGTAGCTATGTCCAATTTTGAGTCCTCTATCACATGGATCTACACTGTATTCTAGTAGCCATGCCTATTTATTCCTCTCATGGATCTTCCTTGTATTGGTCCACAGCCATGAGTTGGTTACATTTGTCGATGAGTCAAAAGTATTTATGTACTACAGATGCCTACTCTATGACACTCTCTGATCAAGATACTCCTCACCTTGCAATTACAACTTGTTCTCTCAAAGCTCTCGCTCATTGTATTCCTCTAACCCTCATGCTTTGGGGGGAATTTTTTTACACCCAAATCCTGTCACCAACATGTGATGAGATCCTTGACCACTATGTTTTCCCTTAATCCCAAAAGTTGGAGTGGAAACTTGCTCTGGATACCAATTCTACATGAAAAAACCTAGCACCACGGTTACCCTTTGGTTGATTAGCGGTACCTTGATCAACACTGCCTGTGTCCTGTTATAGAGAAGTGGTGACACTGTGGAAGTGCTTTGTCTTTGAAGTGGTTCTCACCTAAACCACTCTGTCATAAGGGAACAAAAGTGGTAGCCTTGGTAAAATGGAAAAAATAGAAGTTTCTCAAGGCTTCTAGATCATGAGCCTCATGTCCTCCCTTATCCCTATCAATATGGGTTAGTTCAGCTCAAGATCCCTCTTGCTAGGATCTTAGAGCCACCTCACCCACATTTCTCTGAACTATCCCTATCCATTGAGCCTTATAAATACAAGCTCATGTCCATAGTTGAGGGGGGAGAAGAATAGTATATTTATGCTACTGAATTGATACCCTGGCCTAAACCATGAAAGAACAATTGTGGAGCAAGTTGGAGCTATCAGGGACAAGGTGTTAGTTTCATGAAGGAGTGTCTCAACACTAAGGCACATGGTTGTAAGCTCTTTCATCTATTTTCTAATGCAAAGTTGATTTCCTTCCCACATGTTTGTTGTGTAAATCTCACATATATGTTATTGGATTCCTTAGTCACTAATATGGGTGTGTAGATGTTTTTTCTGGTAACTTTGATGTCTTTGTATGTTTGATATGTCTTATCAGTATATAGGTATTTCGTCAAAGTTATATTCCAGGATTCTATGATGTTCAAGGAAGGTCTTCAACTGATTTATTCACTCATTTGTTTTGGATCTGAACCATTCAGACCAGAGGAACAACTTCTGTCCATAGAAGGTGCATTATTCCTGGTTACATTCCCAAACCATTAAACAAGAGTGTAGTATCTTCAAAATTGATTTGTAAGATAAACCATGCTGCTTATGGAAGTATTGAAAATTACAAAGAAATATTTGTGTCTAGAGGATTCTCTCAGAAAGAGGGGATGGATTATGAAGAGACATTTTCTCGAGTAGCAAGGTACACTTCCATCATAACTATCATGGCACTTGCTTCCATGATGAATTGGGACTTACACCAGATCGATGTAAAGACAACATTCCTTAATGGTGTGATTGAGGAAGAGGTTTACATTGAACAACCACAAGTATTTGAAGTCAGAGAGAGAGCGACTCATGTATGAAAGTTGAAAAAGGATTTGTATGGCCTGAAGCAAGCTCCTAGAGTTTGGTATGGCAAAATAGATAGCTTCTTGAAAAGCATGGGATTTACCAAGAGTAAATTTGATCCTAACCTTTATATGAATATTATGGATGATGAACCAGTCATACTATTGTTGTATGTGGATGATCTATTTTTGACTGGAAATGAGAAATAGATCAAGGATTGCAAGAAGAAGCTAGATGGACAATTCAAGATGAAAGATCTTGGATTGATGCATTATTTCCTAGGGTTGGAACTATGGAGGATACCAAAAGGAATCTTTTTGAATCAGGGAAAGAATGTAATGGAAATATTGAAAATATTTGATATGTTGGATTTTAAATCCATGGCCACACCCATGGACACCAAATTGAAGGTGTTGTTTGATGAGACATAAGAGTTAGTGGATATGACTTAGTACCCATATTATTGGGCCATTAATGTATCTGAAGAACAGAAGATGAGATATATGTTTTGTTGTGAACAAATTAAGTGAATATCTAGTTATGACTGATAGCTGCAAAGTATGTGATGAGGTACCTAAAAGGTATGATAGATTTGGGAATTTCCTATGGGAGAGATCATGACTACAAACTGTATAGATATATGGATTCAGATTGGGTAGGAACTATCACAAATAGGAAAAGCACCTCAAGTGGATGTTATTGTCTAGGATCCTCCATGATCTCATGGTTTAGTAAGAAATAGTCCAGTGTTTCTCTCAGTATAGTTGAAGCAGAGTACATTGCATATTTCTCTACTTGTTGTGAAGTGATGGCTTTAGAAGCTGATGTCAAGATTATTTGACATGGAGTTTGACACCACAGTAGTTCTTTGTGACAACCAGAGTTGTATAAATATGACAAAAAATACGGTGTTCCATGACAAATCGAAGCACATAGAAATCCAATATTTTTATATAATGGATATGTTACAAAAGAGATATATCAAGCTCCAATATGTGAATACCTATGAGCAAGTTGTTTATGTACTAACCAAGCCTCTATCTCTAGTGAAGTGTGAATATTTACGTGACAATCTTGGAGTAGTTTGAAAATAATTTCCTCGCAAGGAAGATTAGTGATGGGACTACATATGATGAAGATATGGGCCTTCTTTGAAAATGAGGATCAAGTTGAATCTATGGACTTTCCTCAAAAAGGAAGAATAGGTCGAAGACATGATCCCTTCTCGAAGAGAGGGGGAACAAGTTGATAATATAAAACTTCCCAAGAAAGGGGGAGTAATGACGAGACTGACTTCGATAATGAATGACAGTGATGATAAAGGTCTAAAATTTACTTCTTGATGATAGTATCCTCTCTTGAGGATGGTAGGTATAACACTATGTGCATGAGAGTGGTCCTTACTAGATAAGGATGGAATTGTAGATGTTACTCTTGCATGGAGAGTACCCACATTCAGTTGTAGATACCATAGAATAACACTCACTCAGGATTGGTCCTAACCTTTGTGGTATGGATTTCTATGATGAGTCCTCAAGGACAATAGGACTGACATTTTGTATGCAGTTGATATCTTCTCTACAGACAATACTCTTTTATGGAGAGTATGCCTACATTCATATGTAGATACCATAGAATAACACTCACCTGGGAGTGATCCTAACCTTCGTGGTATGGATTCCCTATGATGAATCCTAATGGACGTCATAGTATAACACTCACTTTAGAGTGGTCCTAACCTCAGTGGTATGGATTTTCTACGATGGGACAAAATTCTATATGTGGTTGATATCGACTCTACAGAAAATACTCTTACATGGTAGAGTATGACTGGTTTAGTATAACACTCATTTGGGAGTGCTCCTAACCTTAGTGGTATGGATGGTCTATGATGAGTCCTCATGGATGATAGGGCCGACACTAGGTGTGGTTGAGATCTACTTTTATTTGTAGACAATTCAATTGATTGATATCATGCATCATGATGATGAATGATTGCATCATCCTTGGACTTATATCCTAAAGTGATCAAGATTGATCATCTTGCAAATTGTATATGTGTAATGAAATAACATGGAGGAAAAGTATCAAGTAGATCGAAGTACAATAGTGCAGGGTCAATTAGATCGAAGTGTGGCTGCAAAGGGTTAAGAAGGATTGAAGTGATGCTATAAAGGATCACAAGAATCAAAGTGCTTCTACAAAAGGATTAAAAGTATCTAAGTGCTGCTACAAGGGATCGAGAAGATTGGAAGGCTGATGCAAAATATCGAAGTGTTTCTACAAAGGATCAAGAAGATTGAAGTGCTTCTGTGAAGGATAAAAAAGATTGAAGTGATGTTGCAAAGGATTAATAAGATCAAACCATTTCTACAAAGTATCAAAGTATTGCAAAGGATCAAAATATAGAAGTTATTCTACAAAGGATCGAAAGGTCGAAGCATTGCTGGAAAAGGATAAACTGATCATGTGATGTAGAAGATGAAGAGTAATTGCTCAAGTTTCTGATTATGAAAACTTCATATGACGTATATATGGATGACCTCAATGTACCATTAAAATGTTTTCTCTATGTTCTCCTATAGTCTATGATGATGTTTTCAGTAGAATAACCTTATCGTTAAGGCGAAGTGTTGAAATGTTGTAATTTCAAAGGATATTCTAAATGTATTTTACTAATTTAGCCCAAGGGATATGTTATTATTCCTCTAGCAGGGTGTTACTATTGTATTTGGTCATCACAGATTAATGAGGTAAATCCTCCATTGTAATTCAGCTAATTAGTAACCTAATGAATAATATAATCTATTCTTTTGAGTCTTCCTAGGTGAAGTCGGCCGAGACAGTTTACTGGGGTCTACTTGATTAGGGTAAAATTCAGTTCGATCAATGTGTATAAATAGAGGAGTTGTGATTCTTATTTGGACACAAACAAACTCACTTGTGTATAGTGAATATGATATATATATATATATATATATATATATATATATATATATATATTCTAGAGGGAGGCACACCTATCTAGGGTCTTGTCTTGTAATTTTTATACATATTATACAGAGGAATTTTTGTTGGATTTTATTACCCATGAGGGTTTCCAGGATATATCTTTGTGTTCTTTTGTGTGGTTGTGCTTGTCTATGTTTTAGTAATCCTTTTCTTTATAGGTTATGCTGTTATGATGCTAAATGTCATAAGATATGTTATAAACATAAAAAACTTAACACGAATTTGGGATGGGTCTCATAGACCATGTGTAGGAACCTGAACTCTTGGGCTAAGTCCCAGTACCCGATCCAAAAATAAAGTGCTAAGTATTTTGGAGAACCCAAAGTTCCTTGTCCTTCCCATCTTACAATAACGCAGTTGTTGTTTCATGTTGTTCAACAATCATGTGCTCCAATCATGTATTGTGGGTCTCAGACACTCTACTGCATAGAACATGAGAGCCCTAGAGGCCTGATGGAATGATGCCAAACCTGCTATCTTGGATAGTACTAGTACTATAACCTTGAGACCAAAGCTCTGGATGGAGTTCACAAGAACCTAGATTTTGATATTTTTCAGTATCTGGAATACATTACACAACTATATACTCCTAGATGGTGAGCTGACATACCATACCATGATCCCTTAAGTTGACTACCTCGCCTTGGGGAGATAGTCCAGTAATGAAACAAATATCTTATACTTCAATTCTTAGGGGCATCCCATCTTACTGAAAAGCCTCTGTATCTGGATCCCAATAGTTCACAAGCATCTGTAGAATCCTTGGTTGGATTCTTAAGTTCCCAAGTTGCCAAAACTTGTACAATATTCATCGCCTTAAATCTTGTTGGGTATTTCCATCATGTTGGACTACCCTATCCACATCCTCATGTTCACACTCCCTCCTTTATAGAAGCATCCTACAAAGCAAGCATGCATTTTGATGAGAGTTTGTCATTAAATTGGACATCTGCACTCTTATAAACGACCTTTTCTATGAGATTCACATGTATACAAGAGCAGGATTTTGTTTTCCCACATATACCCGACCCTATATGTGGCTTGGTGGCTTCTGACCCATGTGGGTTGAGATTTCCATTTTTAGATGGCTCCAAACAAAATATTACACCATGAAAACTTTAAATAAAGACATTGAAAAGATAGGGAATGAGATGAGGATCTACATTGTAGCAAGGATTTCTCCCTGCTACAGGGGCAGGAATGGCTCCCTTCTGCCTATAGGGTAGAAGGGTAGGTTCTTGCTAATGGTAAATACTGAAAAATGAAATGGAAATGTAAATGATAGAATAGTAAACTAACACTAAGCTAATCTAAGCAAGAAGAGGAAGCAAATGGAGCATTGTTGAACCCCTCTACACACAATGGGTTAGGGTTCCGCCTTCGAAACCTGAAAATTAAACCTAAGCTACAATGGAAAAACCTGCAAACAAAAACAATGGTTATAAATCAAAGCAAACTAAATGACTAAGAATAAAAACATGAAAGCACAAGTATACCTTCTCTAGTGGGAATGGGCCACCATGCCCTAGCTTGTGGATGCCTCTCTCTCTTGGTTGGGGAGCAATGGCTCAAATGGAAATGGAGATGGAGGAGAGGGAGTGTGGGTGGCTTGAGAGGCAAAGGTCTCAAAGCATCCATGGGTAGCATAACAATAGGCAATGGGAGAAGTGTTTTGAGAGTGACCCCCCACCCTCCTTTTATAGTTTTTCCAAGGGTTTTAGGGTTTTAAGCCCTTCGTTAGGGCTTTAGCCCCTTTTTTGGGATTTTAGCCCCTTCTGCCCTAACTTTAGCCCCTTTTAGGGTTTTAGCCCCTTTTTGAGGGCTTTAGCTTCTAGGGGGATATTTTGGGCTCCTTTTGGGGGTTTTTATCCCTTTTTATTCATCCTTAGGCAATTTTGCAGGTGTGGGGGTCTAATGGAAGGTCTAATGGAGTGATATGAGAGTTGTGAGATGGTGTCCTTATGTGGTGTAGGCCATTGAGAGCTATGTGGGGGATTTTTGGGTTAACATGCCTTAATATCACGGTTCACAATTCTGTTGCTCCTAGCTCCTGGAATTGAAAATTGAAGTTCGTGGTCCAAAATGGATCCAAATGCACTATGTGTGGTAAAAAACAAAAGGTGTGGTGAAATATGATTTTTTTTACTATTTAAAAAATTTCTTTTGAAAGTTTTAGCCACTAGCCTATAGTTTGAACCATTATTAACCCTTTTGAATGATTTTGGCATAATATTGCGATGTAGGGACTAATGTTTAATGCACTTTTAGCGAGGTATTGACATGTTCATGTCTATCAAAGGTATAATTTCGAACTGGTATATAGGTTATG
Source organism: Pseudotsuga menziesii (assembly GCA_001517045.1). Lineage (NCBI taxonomy): Eukaryota > Viridiplantae > Streptophyta > Pinopsida > Pinales > Pinaceae > Pseudotsuga > Pseudotsuga menziesii. The sequence continues at coordinate 179,067 of LPNX010998466.1, read as the reverse complement.
ATCACTTTTCATATGCATCATGTATTTTCCTATTACCATGTCGCCTTAGCTATAAATACGGACCCACTTCGTAATGTTTTGTAACCTCACATTGCTTATAGAAGTGGCATTATGTAAGTGGCAGAGACTTCATCTTCATGGGTTTCCTAGTTAGATACTACTTTTCCACTTGGTACCCATGTTGAGATTCTTCACTTATGTCTAGGAGTCCCTTATATTCATGCCATGAATTTGAGTAAGAACACCATATTCTTTCTTGAACTTTATGCTGGTCATCTCCCATAGGGACTCCCATTTATATCAAGTTGTAACTACATTTCATGCATCCGCTTGTAGTATTGAGATTTATGTGATCTACATAATTCTGTTTTGAGAGCCATATATCCAAATCTTACCTCAATTATAGGAAAGAATATCCTTATGTATATCTTTTGCATCTTGATTATCCCATATTTGGAGGAGACATCCCTCCGAGTGTCCTTCTCCTGCATGCGCTTCCTTACATTGAGCATAGGTATGTTCTGCTACTTGGAACTAGTTTGCATGCCTGCGAAACTCATTTCCTCTTAGTTTTGTACTATTCAAAATTTTATTCTTTTTCAAGATTCCAATATGAAAAAGACCAAAAAAATAAAAAATAAAACATAAAAAATAATGACAAGAAATGAGATTACTTTTGGCAGTTGTCATGTCGTGTCACCTTTGAACAGAGCATTATATATTACATCGATTGGTTGGGTTATTACTATGAATTTAGGATTTTTACCCATTATTTTGAGTTTTTTCCATTGACTGGTTATGCTCCCAATCCCTATGGAGCCTTTGTTGATGCCTCCTACATCACAAAGTTGTCTTAGTTTTCATGTTGATTATATGCTTCCTATGAGTCTCCATATACCTTATGCTCTTGTTCGAAGGAATTTTTTGCATGAGTCATTCATTCCTCAGTTATATTGTCTTTGCATGTCAACCATTCCTAATACATTTACTGGTTTTTGCACATCTTGTTCGTCCATGTTCTTCCAAATTATCTAGCGTTGTTGAGTACATCATGTTTGTAGTTGGGGGATTCCTTAATTCTCTCCTTCCAACAGATTCCATTCCATTGAATTTTGATCATTTATTATGGATTAGGGATCTAGATTCCATTGAGTGCCTTGATACTTGCATTGATCAATGACAGGTTCTCTCACCATCGACAATTTTGGGAATACATCAATGTTTCCTAGTCGATGGATTCTTTCAAATGTTTGACCTCAACTCATTTATTCACACTTGTTTGATTGAACTCTATAACTTGATTCGTATAATCATTATTGGTGGGATATATTGCATATATCAACAGTATACATCAAGGACTAGTAATATGATGATGGTCCTTCATGTTCACACTTGACACCTTTATTCGCGTTATGGGACATGTACTAGTAGCGGTTTGTGTAGAAGACCTATGAGCTTAGTACCCTTCCATATATGCTACCTCCTTGATCATGCTGGTATTCATGAGATGTTAGCTCTCATGCCCAGATTCCATTGTGCTATCCGATGTCTTCACTTAGTGTGGAGATCTTATTTTATTGTATATTGTACATCAAGATGACCACATGTGACATATGTCTATTATTCCTATTCATGGCCACTATGCTATTATGTATATCGGACTACTACATTCCATATTTGCAGTCACATGTTGAGATGTAGCATTGTATTGTACTGATGAGTGGTTGGTTTTTCTACCTAGGTATTCATTACTCCACTTCTAGGATTGGTATAATGTATTTAGGGCATCATGTTACTCCTCTGACCTCACACATTAGGGGGAAACTTTTATAAATGATTTTACCACACTTGGTATATCATGTTTTGATGGCCTTCCCTCTCCCTATGTAGACTCTTCCAACCCCCTTTGCTCAAAATAAACTTTAATGTTCCAAGAAATACCTTTAAAAATCACTAATTATTGATATACATGGGTCCCAAGATTACATACTGTGTGTACATGCAACTTGTCCCACTATGACTCACGCACATCGAGAAATGTTCCCAAAAAGAAAATATTTTGAATTTTTCCTCAATGAGTCACGAATAACTTGACTATTGGCCTTCCATATGCCTAGAAGCTCTCCGACTCGACCCTTCACTTCCTATTGAAGGGTTATATATTAGCCTATTGGATGCATTATAGGAAGAGAACTTATGAGAGCAAGGAAACTATAGTGGATTTGTTCCCCATTCATGCATGCTTGATTATGCATCCCTTTAAGCCATTGCTGCTCTTCCCAATCCTGCCATTTTCTTGTGATCTTGCCATTGATATGAAGGATTGAAGTGGTGTAGGACTCAATATTTCGATTTTGACAAGGTTCCGACAGAGTTTTTCACTTGTATCTTTATTTATAATTAATAGAAATATCCATTTATCATCCATTGTATGTGTGTAACTATGAATATTCTTGTCCATGGATGTAGTTTCTTTGATTTATACATATTGGATTTGTATATGCTATATTATTTCTAACACTTAATATTTATCATGATTTTATATTTCGTTGTTGTTGAGAATGGAATGTAGGTGCAAGTGTGGTTGAAAATCTCAATGGGGATCTAATACAACCTTCTGGAATAATGTACACATTCTATCCCTTAGTGTTATATTTGTTTCTCTATTTCTTATTGAAATGGATTAATTTCTGGTGTCATACTGTCTGTTGTGGACCTGTGGTCTACCCCAAGCCATAGAAAGTTTTCTCTGTAACAACTTCCACCATCACCTCCTATTCTAGCATATTCCTCTTACCATTGTCCAACAAAAAATATGTATAAAATGTTAAAAAAATAAAAAATAAAAAGTTATATAATAATATCATCATCATTATTATTATTTATTTTTATTAACATTTTTATTACCACACACACACACACATATATTATCATTTTTTCCACCACATTGAATACTGAGCGGCACTCACCCCATATAATAAAATTTGGGTCAAATTATTTTCACCCCCACATACCATAACCATGACTCTGGAAAAATAAAAAATGACCAGTTCAAAAAAAATGAACACCAAATTGGGCGCTATCATGAAGATTTTAGGAAATGATAAGACTAAAATCTACCACAAATAACAAAGGAATTTAGACATATTGGTCGCATCATCCTATATCTATGTATCACCACCACGTTGCTATATCCAAAAGATTGGGTCACACCCAATGATGATGATGATGATATTTTTGAGGAAAATAAATTTAATGTTTATGTCTCCCATGGAATTGAAATCGGTAGAGATGACCTCAATGAGAGTTAATATAGTGTCGTTGATGAGTATCCAATGGAAGGCATATGCACAAAAAATGAGGGTTATAAAATAAAGGAACTCATGGTATAAATTGAAGAGAAATATGACAACACCAAGGTGACAAACCATGTGTTTTCATTAGATCAACATCTACCTATTCTAATTTATGAATCTACCAATTATTGAAAGAACAAGGACCATGAAAAAACATGTCCACATTGTTCTCAACCAATTTTCTAAGATAGATATATTGACCTTATGAATGAAGTTGGAAGCCATGGAAGTAGTCCACATCTACTCAAAGAGGTGGGAAGAACTAATGATGGTTCTACCAACAAAAGTGTAGATAGTTATGCAGAATTTGTATCCATGGCAAATATTCTCTACTATCTGAATAATGATGAATATGATAGAGGTCCTATGGTTGCTAAGCCAAATTAAATAGTGAAATATTTTTTCAAGAAAGAATTGATACAACACAAATATGTTGGTGAGAATGATCCACAATTTCTCATAAAATCCAAAGGACGATATAGAAAACAAATAATTACAAGTTCTATTGCTTTAAAAAACCACCATAGATCATATTAAAAATACTTCAAGTTCAATTCTTCACGAAGGTTATGGATGGATCTTGAATGAAACAATATCAACCAAAGAATAGGCATGCCATCAACTTGTGAAAATATAACCACTAGTTGAATGACGTGTTCCTAGGTTTATGTAGGATTAGGAAGAAATAGATATTATAATTTATAAATAAATTACATAACTAATTAAAATTCAAGTCTATATAAAAAGGAGAGCTAATACATGGACTTATGTAGGGTGGATGTTATTCAACATACATGGGGATCAACTGGGCAGAGGAGGCAAAGTGTGAGAATGAAATGATGTACTATTCATGGATTAGAATACCTTCCCTTAATGTTAGTTGAAAGTTAAAAGAGACAGAAAAGTAGATAATGAATTTATCTAACAAATGACCGAACAAGATATCTCCCAAAATATCGTTGAGAGACAAAAAAAGGCATGGGCGTAGAGATTGACGAAAGAATCGAACCTCAAGTGTAGAAACTATTTCCAAATAAAAATAATTCTGAAATATATAATAAGTGTGCTAATGGGTTTTCATCCTCAAATGCCAATTTAAAGGACCTACTCTCATGAAAACCATGCCAAGGACCATGCCTATAAAAACCACAAAACTCAAAGATTCATGGACGATCTTTTGCATTGAACATGAATAAGAACTATTTATTTCTAGAATTACAGAGACAAATTAAGACCTATTGACTGTAGAAATTCAAGAACTAGTCATGTAGCCAAAGAATACCACAACCACAGAAAGGAGCAGACCAACAAAACAGAAGCTTAGGATGGAACAAGAAGCTAGCATGACCCCGCTACGAGACAAAATACATAGAATAAATAAAGTAAAAAATGACAAACATAATTGGAGAAAATAATATGTATAAATCAATGCATGGAAATTTCATGACAATCAATGCATAGAGGATTCCAATAGACTTATTGTTGCAATGATTCTTTGCTATCTAAGCACACCTAGGGAACCTAAAGGACATTATAACAAAATTTAATGTTATAAAATACCATGATGGAAAAATATGGATCAATGAACCCATTCAAATAAAAAATTAAATCATTTCTTGATTTATTTTCTTATCAAGCAAAGGACCACCAGTACCTATCATGAAAAAACCATTACGACTAGTGGAAGAATTCAAAGGGTTCCCTACAGGTTAAAATTCAAAGGGAATTTTTATTAGAAAACTATTTTATGAATAATTTAAATGGATATAATAATAATATTACTTTGTCTAACAAAAAAAATTCATACATTTGACCAGAGACTCAACATAATAGAAGCAGTTAAATAGGTTGCATAGACGAAGAAAAATATTCAATTGGGCCAACCATTTTGCACAACTGGTTAATGCGAACTTTGGGAAGTGCTAGGAATATGGACAAGAAATTAGGTTCCCATTGTTACTTATCTTGATAGTAATATAAAAATAAATCTATTTTATGAAATAGAGTTCACCAACACTCATGAAATATTGATGAAAAAATTCCAATATTTTGCATGGAAAGGACCATCTTATAATGCAACAAAATAAAATACCTACATCGAAAAATGGTTTTGGGTGGTAAAAAACCAAATAAACTATTGGATACTTCCCAAAAACATTTGTTCCAATACTCTTCTAGGAGAATATATTTAACTTAGCCTCATTCAAGCAAAGGTATGATAGATGAAGGGTTGAACAAGAACTACATAGGAGCTCAACTATTATCTGAATGTTCTCAAGTTAGTACTGATTTGTCTAGGAAAAAAACACCAATATACCAATACAAAACTTAGATATATCTCAATAGTGAGATATAATTTATCCTATAATAGATGGAGAATAAGAATACCAAAGGGAAACAACATTGTGCATCACCTCATTTGTCCTAGATGATGATGTAGAAAATAGATTATAATTTGTACCCACCAATAGTTAGGGTAAAGAACTAGTAATCGAACCTTCAAGAGAAATGGCCAAGGAATAAGAAGAGGGATTTTTCATCAAGTATAGTGTTAAGGTTGAGTTTGATAAGCCTCGAATCAAATATAAATTTTCCCAAGTTACTGAAAATATGCTTATGTTTTTTGTGAAAACTCAAGGGAAAAGTGAATAGATAAAACTCAAATAAAAGGAAGTAGTTGATACTAGAAACAACAAATTATGACCTTGAATAAATCCAAAGCAATCAACAATCCAAAATAATCCTACATCAATACTTCCACCACAATAAAGAAAAGAAATACGAATCCAAATACAAAAGACCCAATCGTTGCTTTTGGCGAGTTTGCACCACCTTATCTAGCACAACTAGAAGAAGAAGAACAAGAGGTACAAATACCAAATCCTGATCCCATAAATTTGTCACCTGAATTGAAACAATTAATTTATTCTTATTCATAGTATATACCCCACTGAACAAAATTTTTAATAGCCCCATTTAACCAATTCATTAGTATGTCGATGTCTACACCCGTCACTACTAAATTACAAATAAAGTCAAAATCCCTTCTTTGTATTTAGTAATCGAACCTTCCATGGATCCTTTGAACACTATACAAGTCCCTTCACAGAGTTCCCCCCTAAAAAACCTAGCATTATTCCATATTTTATAAGAAACAACCACCACCAATCCAATTACTATACTAAATAAATTCCAAGTTACTAAGATTGAACTCGCTAGTTCACTAATTGTAACAAACACTAATTCCATATCAATATACTTGCCATTTTTCCCTCATAGTGCAACAACACTTACTTTGTTGATAGCTCNTTACTTTGTTGATAGCTCATTTGACTACCATAACTTCATCTGTCATCATGAATTATTTGTCACCTTTAGTATCATGATGACTCATGTTGAAACCCCCCCCCCCCATCAACACCCCCCACAATGAGCATACAATTTTCAACTCCACCATTCCACCTCTGTTGTCCCTACATATGTCAACCTTTCCTCTATCGATCTTATCATTGTTAACCTTTACACCATCAAACGCACCAACTTTTCCTATGACCATCCCAAATCTAGGACTATATCAACTCTACCATCATCAACCGTAACTATGTTGGTTGCACCACATATGACCATAACATCCATCAAAATCATAAGAATTCTTCAAATAAAAACATTGAGAATAAAAATTCTAAGAAGTGATGCTAAGATTACTTTTCCAATACAACAAGGAGAAAATTATTCATCAATAACAATTTTATTTAGACCATCTCAAGGATAAATTAGGAACTTGACAACTTTTTTAAGTAGTGACCAAAGAGAGAAAAAATATATGGACATAAGATTCCATTACTTAAAATCCTAAAGGAATAACATGACAATTTCTAGGAAGTATGTTCATTAAATGCATAACATATGATTCGGATGTTACCAGAACTTGATTTAGAGAAGATTATTGATAAACTGCAAAGTCTAGCTGAATTTGTCCTTGATAGTTTTGAAAAAGTTAAATTCTAGCTAGCACAAAAAAATAATATGAATCCAGACTCGTCATTACAGAACAGTTCATAGAATTATACGAATGCGATAAAAATATCAAAGAATATGAAATACAAGAAATGGAAGTAATGATTGTTCTCAATAACTTGTATTTATACTATGAAAAAATTTGTGTTGAAATTAGATCTTTATAAATGAAAACAATTAACTAACCTACTCACAACATAGACACTGGATGACCAAGTAGCATGAGTAGTAGGGGCAGGATCAATTAAGGAGGAAAGTGTACCAATGGTTACATGATGAATGCATTTTGATGAACAACTGTGTTTACAAATTGATGAGATTGACATTAATTAAAACTCAAAACTTTGGTACAGACATGCATAAAATGGTAGATTAGCCTCTGCAAGTAAAAGTGATACAACTATATGAAATCACTAGTGTGGAAACAAACATCAGGACTATGCTAACTGACATGGATGAATTTTAATATCATCTTTCACATTTTCCTCAAACATTGTTGAAGCATGTGTTCAGTTTACTCTACCAGGAAAGGCATCTAGTTCTCAGAAGCTCTGATTATTTTCTTATATATTTGCAATTTTGTCAAAATTGCATAAAAGGTTACATCTCCTTTTTCTCATTAGGTGGAAGAATTTTTTTGGGGGTGGGAGAGATGTTGGAGGATCCTAGTTTATCATCTGAATAGGATTTAAATTATTGTAACTTTGCAAGATATTCTATTGTACTTTTGTTGTATTCTCCTTCAGAGATGTCCTTGATGTAATTGCTCATGTAAAAGTCATGAGGTAAACCCTCTGTTGTAATTCGGGGAAATAGTAACCACAAAAGTAATATATAAAATGTATTTTGAGTTCACCAAGGTAGGTCATCACTAATGAGGGAAACTGGATGACCTATTTAGCTATTTGAGGCACTCACCTAATGAATATAAATAGGTGAGGAGCCTCTATCATTCTCACACATATCACATTCAAGTATTGCACTGGAGAGGGAGAGAGAGAAGTATTATAGTATGGAATATGAGAAACTATTATTGTTGCTAGGTTTTTATACTTTCTTGGTCGAATTCTATACTGAGGAATTTTTACAGGGTTTTATCCCTTGTGGTTTCCCTGAGGAAAAGATTTGTATTCTCTTGTGTTGTTGCATTTGTATTTCATTCAGTGATCCTTCTCTTATGGTTATGATGTTATGATGCTAAATGTTTTATATCTTGTATAACCATTAAAAATATAACATGGTATCAGAGCCAGCCTAAAAGAATCCTTTGTGCATCTGAAACACTGCGTCAGCTACCACTACTGAAGATTAGGGTTTCATGATTGAAAACCCTAGAATAAAAAAATAAGTCATGTTGGGAATTTATCTATAAAAATATATTGGAGAATTATCAAGATATGAAAATTTTACAGTCGAAAGAAAAATTCACACTCTACCTTTTGTAAAATTTTTAGCCTCTGATTCGCTATAATATAGGAGATATGATTCCCCCAAATCAGGGTTCCGGCCTCTCCTTGAATTCAGCCTTAAAAGGGTGACCTAGGGAGAATTGCTATATCTCAGGCTAGGAAGGTCTAAATTAATTTTTGCAATATGTTTGAAATAGGGAATGGAAATTAGTTTTTGTGTTAAAATTTTCATAACTCAAAGGTGAAATAGTGACATGTGGCAGTCTATACAATTTCACCATGTTGAACAATCATGAAATACGTCACCTTGGGGAACTTTGCATAAGTACCAACTAGTGAATCCAATTATTCTCTAACCTATGGGGTTGGAAACAAGTGATACCAATATAGTTTAGAATGAAGTTTCATAAATTGAGTATCCAAACGTTTATATCTATATCATAATCAAGATTAGTCATTTTTTTAGAAGAGACTGGAAAGAAACTAGGGATTCATGTTCCAGGAACTTCCATACATCAATAAGTTGAATAAGGAGGACCATCAAAATATCCCCAGGAGGGCACATATATATATTTAATAAGTTTCTCATTTTGTGGACTTTAAATTTTTCGACTTAACACTACTGCCAGAGAAAACTAGGGCATCATATTTTTTGTAGTTCTATCCACAGTTTTGGGAAAATAAGTATGCTTCTCAGCTTTCCTTGAGGAGGCACACATTTCTGTTCAATCAGATCTGAAAGATACCTAATTTGAAAAATTAGGGTTTCTCTATTAAACCCTAGGTCCACTAGAAGCAGTATTTCAAAATATTCTTCAAGCAAGCATCAAGTTGAAGCAATCTAACTGGTAAGCTCCATCCTCTATATTTCCATTTGAGGTTCCCATTTTTATCATAATGAAAAACAATACCAAGCTTGAGAAAAAGATTGAAAGAGTAGAGAGATTGTAAGCATGGAATTATAGAGTGTTTATCATACCTGAAGAAGCATTCCATGAATAAATATGTCAAAGAAGAAGTTGCATATCTAGATGGAGATGAATTCGAAGCAAGGCAAAAGAAGGACATAGTCAAAACAAGGATGAGTATTTCCATCTCCATTGGATATCACATGTATCATCCTTGAAGAATCCAAAGGATATTTTCAATGCAATGAACATCATATGTGAATATTACCTTGAGAACTTAACTCAAGAATATGAAGGTGCAATGTCAAAAAATATTCAATGATTACTTCACAATAAGATTTCATCTCAAGGAGAAATTAGAAGTTGTTGAAGACAATATCAAAGAAGAAGAAGAATAAATTACAACTTTTAATGGTATTCCAAATTTAGTCAAGAGAGTTGTTCAAGTAGGAATATCACATATGGAGAAAAGTACAATTTATTGATGGAAAAAGAAGAATAGGTGACAATCAAGCCCTCATAACTTATACCAGGAAGAGAAATAACAAAGAACATTTGTACAAGAATAGAAGGATATATCACAACTCAATAGTTCAGTTGTGATAAGAAAGGACACTTCGCAAAATAATATCCCAAGAAGGAATAATGAAAGGATGATATGATCTAAAAGTACCATTCAATTAGACATAATGATGTTTGGATATGAGTTTGAAACCTAAAGGGAAGTTCTTGTAAAGTATTCCAAGTATATCTACAAGATTTAGTATACCACCGATCCAAGTATCAAAAGATACGAAGCAGGGCTCATGGTTTCTATGGACAAAGAGAGTCGATTATAGAAAGACACTACTGTAGGAGACATGAAAACCTATTTGGTAGTGGATATTACACAATACAATTGGTGTTATCAAAGTAGAAGAATAGATCAAACAACCTATATCATTGGGACTCTCTACAGAGAACCACCTGTGCACAGAAGGATTTGTACAAGCTCAGCAAGAAACCACGGGATAACACGTTCAGTTACATGAGGAACTTAAGGATCAACTAGAGTGATGGAAATCTATACCTTTACTACAATGTTGAATATAGAATCCTATAAAGAACAAGTGAAAACTGGAAACAGAGTTCGAGATGAAGGATCCTAATATCTAGTGAGCTAGACAAGTGACATAGATGGATACAAAGAAGACTAATAGAATAGGGGTTACCTGCCACCCCAATGTCCTAATATAGATGCAGAGGGAGGATGGTGCTCCACCTCAAAGGGACTGACAACAATAGATCTCAAAGTTCAAGAATATTGACATGATTCTTGATATTATAGATATGATTAAATCCACAGGACATTTTACTTAACCAAGTAAACTATGAAAATAAAATGGTTTGTGACCTAAAGGGTACTGCAAAGATACAATGACTTTGATTGAGTTGGTACTACTACATACTCCAACATATTGCAGAAAGTAGAGTGTTTCTCTCAATATAACCAAGGAACAATATATTGCACCTGAGAAGAAAGAAAGAAAATATTCCTAAAGTAATGAGGAATATGGTTCAAAATAATTATGCCAATGAACATGAATATTATACTCTTATCCATTTCATCATTGGATGATAAGAGATGCACTGGTAGGACACACAAACATGGTTCTATATGATAGGTGGTGTAAGAAGACTTGCTCAATATTTTTTATCATGATAAATAGAGGAACATGTCCTTAGAATATGTCAAGGAAGTTGAACACATTGAAAGAGACTCCAGTCATTCAAAAATACAGAGATAAAGATGGAGTATACTAGACAAAAAAAGATAAGTATTTGAATTTCCTATATATCTAGTTGTTCAATATGTGTACATAGATATGTTTCTAGATTCAGGAAATGTATTATGCATATTAGAATATTTGTAGTTTACTACTAAGATGCAAGTGATGGGTAAGTGGATTATGTTGTTGTACAACATTCATTGCTACTTATGAAACCTCCTTTTTGAAATAACATCTTGAAAATTACTCTATGTATATGGGATATAGATGATTGTCACATTAGCCAAAATAGTTGCATGATTATATATATTTATGCATGAGAATTTGTCATTATGAATATGTTAAGAAATGTTTATAATCATACCACTTTATTTGAATTATAGGAAGTATTGTATGCAGTCACCTACAAGAGAAGAAATGATGAAGTTGCAGATGTATGATATAGTTGCAGATAAGAATTATGTAGTTATAGATGCACAAAATAAGAATGATGCAGTTACAGATGCACAAAAGAAGAATGATGTAAGTTGTAAATGTATGATGCCATTACAAATGTACAAGAAGAGAATGTTAAAGAACCAATTGCAAGTATGTTCACACAGAGGAACAAGTGGAAAATGTGTTGACTAAGCCTCTGTCTTGTGTAAAGTTTGAATACTTTCAAGACAAGCTTGGTGTAGTCCAAAAGGACCTCTCTTGAAAGAGGGAGTGATGGCAGATGGAAGAAGGATGCAGTGGTGGTAGCTTAGTATAGAGTAGTGTTATAGAGAAAAATTCCTATGGATTGGGGTGTACCACAAAAGATAGAGAAACCGCAGAAATCAATCCCTTCCCAACATGCAAGAGAAATAAAACATCTAACAGTAAAGGATCTTGAATCATAACTTATTCCAGACGGTTGAAGTAGATCCTCGTTGAGATTTTTCCAATCCCGCTTGCATTAGCAATTCACTCTCAACAATAGTAAACAAGGCAAGCATGTCATGTTCCCTCAAATTGACCATTAAAAGTGTTGACCATGCCAAGTTCCTATGGGTTCAAGTTGTTATTAATTATTCCTCCTAGGATAAATTTTTACTAATAATTGTTTTAAGGCATGTATTTAATTTTATTTCAGCAATTTTATTTATTATGCACAATAATGATGTGGAATTAAGGCTTCCATGTCAGGAGGGTGCATTGGGGAAAGCTAGTCAAATTTCCTTGGTAAAAATAAGAAAGTCCATGACAAAAGAAATCAAGAGAATAAAGGGAAGTTTCCTAAAAGCAGAAAAAGTAGACAAAGGTAAAAGCAGGAAAGTTTTTCAAGGAAAGAAAGAGTTTCCTTATGACCCAAGAAAAGTAGGAAGCTGTCATAACTCAAAATAGGTAGCTTTTGAATAAGGGAGGGTGTAGTTTCTAATTGTGAATGATGATTTGGAGTTGGAAACAATTCCACATGGTCCTACTTGCCTAATTTCCCAAAGGGGGTGCTTTTGTGGCTAGGGTTACGTCACCCATGGGGTTGACTTGCTCTCATAGGTCACCATTGGCCTAAACTTACTAAGTAGGTCATCCATAAGTCTATTATAAATAAATTCAAACCCATTGATTCAGTTTGGTTGTTGATTTTATTGCTGAATGCTTATGTGAGCATTACTTCTGAGTGTTGTGCCTCAGAATACTAGGAGATGAGCCCCAACCTTCCGTTCCCCTCTCCTTCCATCCCCTTTTCTTCCATTGTAGGTGTGCAGTGCTATTTTGCAGGAATTGAAGGATTTATAGAGTTATTTGTAGCCTCCATCAATTTTAGGTCCATATCCAGTGAATCCCTGGCTTCACTTATGCTCACAGCCCTTGCTAGTCATGATCCGGGCCTCCTACCCCTTGTTTTTGGAGCATCCTTGTAATGGTCAGTCAATGATGTAATTTATGTTCTATAGGGTCATAATATTCTGTAAATTACATGTATCAGGTTGAAACATCTCTTCCCATGAAAATTCTTGTCTTTAGTTTGCCTAAAAGGCCTATTTTAGCAATGTATGGGGGAAATTGAATAAAAATGAGTGCTATAAGGAATATTTTAGGTTGGGGAAGTGATTGAAGGGATTTTACATATTAAATGAACTGATATTTACCTCTTTTATAGTTCTCATGTTTTACAGAAATGCATTTGAGATGATTTAACTGTTTTTTTTAAACCCTAGCTAGATTACTAGCTTTTAATTAGTTTTGGTAAATTGATGTAAAACCATTTCTGTTAACTCAATATGAGATCTATCATTTCCTGTGGGTCAATAACAGGACCATATTCCCATATACAACTCTAGAACCATTTTTATTTGGGTATGTACCACGTTTTTGTATCCTCCTCTGCGCACGGTTCTCCTTGGCCAAAACTGCAAAAAATACCCAAAATCACCCAAAATCTTAGAAATTTCCAGAACATTAGTAAACTATATAAATATTTTATTTATGTTATATTAATGCTGGAACAAACCTCTACAAGTTCCCAGAATCCCCTGGTTGAAATAGACCAAACTACTCTCCTTAGTTTCACGGTTTGGCCACCCAGAAGTGTGGTAGTAGGTTTCCGCAGTGTGGACTCTGAACACTAAATGGAACAAGATATAAATGCGTTATGGGAGAGGAAATTATATGTCTGGCATATCTTTGTTTTCTGTCCACTTCTCACTCCTTTTTCCTTCAAATTTCCTAAAAGAAACCCCTTATTTTCCCAGTCTGAGAAGTCATTGTGTAAATTAATTCAAGTTCAGAGATTTTAATATAATTTACAGAATTAAAGAGTGTTCAGGTCTGTACACCAGAATTAGGACATTATAGTGGTATCAGATCACTTTCCTTGTCTCATCCTATGGAAAGTAACTCTCAGTGGAAAAGTAGCTCAGTAATATCTTCAAGTTGCAGTTGTGGAATTAGTTCCATTCATGGGAGATTTAGAATTTGAGTTTATGAAGAAGAGAATTAAAAAAAAGATCATCAAGAAGATTTAAGAATTTTGATGCAAAGAAATTTTAAAGGGCTGAAATATGTATCCCAAAGCATGATTTAGTCAGATCAAGAGACTAGAGAATTCCTTGCCAAGTAGTTGGCAAGCAAACATGGAAAAGGGATTAGTAGTGTCTCTCAGCATGAAGGAAATAAATATGGAGAGTTTATGTTTTCAAAAACATTAACACATATAGGTTCTTTGAATACCAATAATCCATAAAGAAAGGAACTAAGTTGTTCCACTTCTCAAAGTAAAGGGGAAGGAAAGAGGACCAAAAGTGAAGATTCATTAGAGCTATCTGTACATGGTTTCTTTGAGATATTATTTGGGTTTTGCCCAAAGAGAGATCAGCCTATCTATAGCATATATGAGGATGATGACTCACCAAATCCTTTTTCAGAAGGAGATGGAGAATATCCATGCACAACTAAAGATCCAACAGTCCAACATCTAGTTGTTGGTAACGTGGAAGGTGAAATGACTCCAAATTTCTTTGTGGTTGATTTCAAGATAAGTGCAGAAGAGATGTGGAAGATTGATGATGGCGAGATATCTTTTGGAAATAATCCAACAGAAAAACACAATTCAGATTTACAGTGACCCCTTGAGACTCACAAGGGAGCAAAAATTGAGCACATCTTAGTAGGGTGTGAAGTAGAGAAATGGGTGGGTGAACAAGCCATCATAATTCCACCACATAAGGAGGAGAACATAACACATGGTGAGTTAGTAAATTCTGATTTTTATGTGTCATTTTGTAAGTATGATATGGAATCCACTTCCAGTGAAGAGTTCATAATAATTGAGCCCCCTAGTGACGAGGTTCATAATTCTGGTGTCAAAAATGAATGCAATATGAAGGATGAAACTTTGAGAGAATATCTTTCTGGTGCACCAGGGATGAATGAGCACTTAAGTTACAGCCCAAATTATGTTTTTGAGGACTTAAAATATAAATATATTGCAGAAACAACATATGGATCAGATTTCAATACCTTGAGTGCACTGCAAGAAAATGATCCAGTGATGGAAAATGAAGAAGAGGAACATCTACAAGAACCTCATCTTCTTTCATGTCATTGAAGATGGATGAACAAAAGATCCAAGAGGCCCTAAAAATTCTCCATGACACTCATGCTTTAGTTTCAAATATGTGTTGGGAAGCTGCTTTAATGGAAGACCAATGTTTCTTTGAATCCATGTAGAATATCCAGAAAGCAATGTCCATAATCAAAGGTAATTTCTCACAATTGCTTTCAAATAAAACTGACATGTTTGAGCTTGTTGATTTATTGCGGGAAGCATCACTGCATGATGAAGAAAGTATTTGCATATATGAAGAAGAGAACTACAAGCTCAAAGGTGATGTTTTGGCCACCCAATATTCTTTGAGATACAATCAAAGTGCCCTCTTAGAATCACAAATGAAGATAGAACAATTCCAACAAGAGTGGAAAGAATTGACTAAATCCTCAATCTTTCCTGAGAGTCATCCCTTTTGGGTAAATGGAATGGAGGAACCTCATGATTGGGCAGACCATGAGGAGCATTCTATTTGGTATGTGCTTAAAGAGTGTGCATAATATTTATATGAGAACCAAGCACTTGATTTCTTTCCAAGGAAACTTGAGTTGTTCCTTGAAAACAGACACTCTCCCATGGAAGAGTGGGATGAGAGCACCCAATTTGGGCTAGCCAATAATTAAAAAGTTGTAGCCATAAGTATGATCACTGAAGGTTTCAAACATGAAAAGAAGGTTCATAGCTATTTCCCACATGTCCTAGATTCATAAACACCAATGGGGAATGAACAGTGGGTGAAGAAATGTTTCTAGTTTGTGTCGCATGCACAACAAGGGGGTCATGATTTGTCCCCATGGGAGATAGATCCTATTACAAAAGAGATGGATCATTATAGATCATATAAGTCAGCAAGAAATATCTCTGATTCATCCAATGGATGGTTGGATAGAGGAATCACTGAAGAGTAAAATATGGAAGGTAAAAGTTTTATGTCTTGTGGCAAGAAAATTGTTTTTAATATTGTTGATTTTTCTATGATTTACAAGTAGAAGAAAAGGCATGTGTGTGCAGCCACTTTTAAAAAGAAGGCATCAGATCTACACATACTTTCAATGTGTGGGTCAATTGATGGATTTTTTCACCCTTGGATCAATGGCAGAGAGTTGAGCCATTGGATAAAGAGGGGAGCACTTGTTGAGTTCCATAGAGACATATTCGGAATGAAGACCTTGGGAGGGAATTTTTTTTATTTCTGCAAGAATTATTTTGTTGTGATTGACATTGTCTTGACATGTTAACAGCAACAAAGACTTATTTTGCAGCTATTATATACCTCCCATACACATGGACATGAAGTGCATTCCAATTTGCATATGCTTGAGGAGTTTGAGGTCAATCAATATGAAGATCAAGCATTTGCATGGTTCCTAAGAGATTATGAGTTGCCTCTAGGAAAATGTTGTACAATTTTGGAGGCACATGATCACAGTGTCAGTCAGAAAACTAATGGAGAAATTTGTGGGTCCATTATCTTGATTGAGGAGCATTGTAGAGATTTGGCTCACAATTATTCACCCCACACTTCTATTTCAGCCTTATCATGTGGGGATGAAAATTGGGTGAAAGGATTTTTCTGTTGATGCCACAAGAGGAGCATGATACATTCACTCTTCCAGTTGAGGTACTAATGGTCAAACTATGTGGTTTTACAAGTGCATTAGTAGTAGCTGAATTATTCCCACCTGAATCATTTAGCATGAAATTTGGTCCATCCATTGATTGGGTGGCTAGACACATGATTGATATGTGTGCACTGGAGGGTAAAAATCTTGCTTGCATGAATGGAGATACATTGGACACATCAAAGAAATTGTATGAGCAATGGAATGAGCATGTATGGCTTCTATATGATGATTTCAGTATACATGGAGGGGCATGGGATAAACTCATGTGTATTCATAAAAACAGTGACATGAGTTCCAGTGCTAGCTTGCACATGGATTTTCATACTTTAGAGAGGCTCAAGATGATTTGGTCCCGCATTAAGGAATTCCATGTCCAGTGGGAGAGTTTAAAAAATGTTCAGTTTGGCATGGGGAGAGATGAGCTCTTAGTATGGTGGTATTATTTTCATAACCTCATTTTCCTCCTCTACAATGATAAAATTTTGTTTTTTTTATTGATGGGTGGAAGGAGGTAGATAAAACCATGGGATCCAGGCATTCTTAGGAATGACAAAGTTCAAAAGGTGGTAAAAAAATTTGGGTCCTTGCAGAGGAAGAAATCAGATTTGGGAATTCTACTCATTTACTTTAACTGGGTTGGAAATTTTGCTAAAGGAAGTGTCATCATAAAAATGGCTATGATCAAAGTGGTGCAGCAAAAACATGGTGGAAAAATTCGCAACACTCTGTGGTGCTTCTTCTTGAGGACAAGTATATTTGGGAGGAGAAGACTGTCATGTTCCCTCAAATTGACCATTAAAAGTGTTGACCATGCCAATTTCCTAGGGGCTCAAGTTTTTATTAATTATTCCTCCTAGGATAAATTTTTACTAATAATTGTTCTAAGGCATGTATTTAATTTTATTTCAGAAATTGTATTAATTATGCACAATAATGATGTGGAATTAAGGCTTCCATGTCAGGAGGGTGCATTGGGGAAAGCTAGTCAACTTTCCTTGGTAAAAATAAGAAATTCCATGACAAAATCAAGAAAGAGAATAAAGGGAAGTTTCCTAAAAGCAGAAAAAGTAGACAGAGGTAGAAGAACGAATGTTTTTTAAGGAAAGAAAGAGTTTCCTTATGACCCAAGAAAAGTAGAAAGCTTTCATAACTCAAAAGAGGTGGATTTTAACTAAGGGAGGGTGTAGTTTATAATTGTGAAGGATGATTTGGAGTTGGAAACAATTTCACATGGTCCTACTTGCCTAATTTCCCAAAGGGGGTGCTTTTGTGGCTAGGGTTAGGTCACCCATGGGGTTGAATTGCTCTCACAGGTCACCATTGGCATCAACTTACTAAGAAGGTCATCCATAAGTATATAAAAGATAAATTCAAACCCATTGGTTCAGTTTGGTTTTTGATTTCATTGCTGAATGCTTATGTGAGCATTACTTCTAAGTGTTGTGCCTCAAAATATTGGGAGATGAGCCCCAACCTTCCATTCTCCTCTCCTTCCATCCCCTTTCCTTCCATTGCAGGTGTGGAGCACTAGATTGTAGGAATTAAATGATTTAAATATTTATTTTCAGCCTCCATCAAGTTCAGTTCCATATCGATTGAAGCCCTAGCTTCACTTATGCTCACATCCCTTACTAGTCATGATTCGGGCCTCCTGCCCCTTGTTTTTGGAGCATCCTTGTAATGGTCATTCAATGATGTAATTTATTATATATAGGGTCATAATATTCTATAAATTACATGTATCAATTCGAAACATCTCTGCCCATAAAAATTCTTGCCTTCAGTTTTTCCTAAAAGGCTTATTTTAGCAATGTATGGGGGAAATTGAATAAAAATGAGTGCTATAAGGAATATGTCATGTTGGGAAAGTGATTGAAGGGATTTTACATATTAAATGAACTTATATATCCCCTTTTTATATTTCTCATTTTTTACAGAAATGCATTTGAGATGATTTAACTGTTTGTTTTAGACCCTAGCTAGATTACTAGCTTTTAATAACTAGTTTTGGTAAAATTGATGTAAAACCATTTTTGTTAACTCAATCTGAGATATGTCAGTTCTTGTGGGTCACTAATAGGACCAAATTCAAATATAAAACTCTATAACCATTTTTATTTAGTTTTGTACCATGTTTTTGTATCCTCCTCTATGCAGGGTTCTCCTTGGCCAAAACTGCCAAAAATACCCAAATTCACCCAAAAATTATTAGAAATTTTTAGAACATTAGTAAAATATATAAATATTTTATTTATGTTATATTAATGCTATAAAAAACCTCTGCAATTTCCCATAATCCCCTAGTTGAAACAGACCGAACTACTCTCCTTAGTTTCACGGTTTGGCTGCCCAACAGCATGGTAGTAGGTTTCCACAGTGCAGACTATGAACCATAAATGGCACCAGATATAAATATGTTATGGGAGATAAAATTCCATGTCTAACATATCTTTGTTTTCTTTCCACTTCTCACTCATTTTGCCTACAAATCTCCCAGAAGAAACTCCTTATTTGCCCAGTCTGAGAAGTCATTGTGTAAATTAAATCAAGTTTAAAAATTTTAATATAATTTACAGAATTGAAGAGTGTTCAGGTCTGTACAACAAACTTAGGACATTACAAAGAATGCTATATAATATAGTGTTAATCCTACTCTAGCATATATAATAAATAATGTATAAGCAATTAAACACATCCATGGATTCAATATTCATTTAAATGCACATCATTGGATAGGAAAATATATTTCTATTAATAAAATTAGAGATTACACAAGTGACAACCTCTGTCGGCACGTCTACAAACTGTAGGAATTGAGTCCTCCACATGGGCCTCCACCACCTCAATCCTCCATCTCTCGATAGTAAGCACACAAGCAAAGGCAAGCTTGAGAAGAACACAAAGTGCACCAAGGGACAAAGGGATGCAGACTCAAGTACAAGAAAGGTACGACAACAATAGACTATAGTTTTCTTGCTCTTCAATTCCTCTTCCTTTCAATGTATCCAAGGGATTCCTTATATAGTGCTTCAATGGGGTAATGAAAGGTCAAATCCGAGTGATCTCAAGGCATATGGAAAGCCAAGAGACAAGTGATTTAGATCCACATCAAGGAAAACTACAAAATTATTTGGATTTATGCACACATCCTGATGTACACAGGTTTAAGGTCAATTTCCATGTATATATGCGAGCAAGGGATTAAAAGTCATGTAAAACAAATAACAGGTGTTTTTAGGGGTGATATTGGAAACATCAAAGGTACAATATTGGTCCATGGGATCCAAAGAGTTTGCATAGGGAGAAGGAATGCCATAAAAGTGTGCTCAACCATGTGTGGTAAAATCAGTTGTAACAGAAGCCCCCTAATGTGTGAGGTCAGAGGGGTAACATGATGGCCAAAATAAATTATAAATCCATCCCAAAAGTGGAGTGATGAAAAACCAGGTGGAAGAACTAGCCATCAATCAATATAGTACAATAATCAATATCTGCATATGACTGCAAATACATATAGCAGTCCTGGATACATAAGAGTACAATGGCTATGAACAGACATGGTATACAAAATGTGACATGTGTGGTCATCGCAACGTACAATATATAATATATCAGAATCTCCATGATGAATATATATAAAGGATCAAGATCTCCATGAAAACTGAAGATATACAATCGGTTAAGATATCCATAATGGCTAAAGATATCTAACATACACTGGAATCAAGTCACGAGAGATGAAATATCGTGAGCACTGGCATGATCAAGGAGGTAGCATATGTGGAATGCCACCAATATGGAAAGTCTTCTACACATCCTAGAATAAACATCAGGTTACAGTATATAAGAAATACAAGTGAATACATTCTGAAGTCACAATTACATCAACACTCCCTCTTAATTAGGAAGGTATTATCTCGACACAATTTTTATCACTGGTCTTCTTCTTTGGATCCTCTTGTCATCTACATCTTCAAGTCATCTTCATCTTCAATTCATCTTCATCTTCAGATCTGGACATCATCATTGGATCTAAATCATCACTTGATCTGGATCATCACTACTGGATCATTATCACTGGATCATCATGGGTGTAATCTCATGATTATTCTCATCATAGGAAGTTCTACAAAGCTAGCCCTTTTTCATGTTGGTTGTAGGCCTAGCCTCCATGTAGGTCTTGTTCAGTGCTTACATTTGACACCAAGTCAGAATGGTTCACCCAACACTTACATCTAACCATGAGAGGAACATATCCAACACCATGTTAGAAAGGCATGCCCAACACTTACATCTGATCATGTAGGAACCAATCCTCTAATCATATCAAAAAGGACTAGAAATCACATATATCCATGTGGGAACACATCTTGCAACCATGTTGGAAGAGCTCTACACTTACATCCACCCATGTGTGAAAACATCCTATAGCCATGATGGAAGGGATCTGCACTTACATCCACCCATGTGGGAACACATCTTGCAACCATGATGGAAGGGATGTGCACTTACATCCACCCATGCAAGAACACATCCTGCAACCATCATGGAAGGGTTGTGCACTTACATCCACCCATGCAGGAAGACATCCTGCAACCATGATGGAAGGGATCTACACTTACATCCACCCATGCAGGAACACATCCTGCAACCATGATGGAAAGGCTATCAACCCCAAGTTGAGGGTTCCTTATAACTGAACAGGTGCCTCCATTCTCCAAGAGAATGGAAACAGCCCTTATATCTGATCAAGTGGGAACATATCCCTCAATCACATCAGAATAGACATGCACTCACATCTGATCATGTAGGAACACAACCTACAGTCATATTAGAATGGCCCTCAGTCCTAGACCAAGTATTCCTGGTAACTAACCAGGCACCTCCATTCCAAGAATGGAAATAGCCCTTATATCTGATCATGTAGGAACATATCCTATAGTCATATCAGAATGGCTCAGTACTCATATATGACATAGAAGGAACCAACCATCTCACCATGATGGAATGGCTTAGCCCTTACATCTGACCATGGAAGGAACCAATCCTCTCACCATGTCAGAATGGCTCACGAGCTCATCACTTCCCCTTGGAAGGGACCTCGATCTAAAGAACACCAAGCTTCTCCCTAAAGTACTCAAACTTCATTGTGGCTAATGGTTTCATCAATACATCAGCTATTTGTTCATATGTCGCAACATACTAGAGATTCACTACTCCCCTCTACACCATATCCCTGATATAGTGATACTTGATCTCGATATTCTTTTACTTTTCATGGAACACTGGGTTCTCTAACAAATTCACACAACTCTGGTTGTCATAATGTATACAGGTAGCATCTAACTGGAGATCAAGTAAATCAAATAGTAGCTTCCTTAGCCATACTACCTCAAAACTAGTTGAACAAGCTGTGACATACTCTACTTCAGCTATACTCAGTGCCACACAGGATTGCTTCCTGATAAACAAAGAGATCACACTTAATCTCATACTGAAGCAACACCCTGAAGTGCTCTTCCTATTGATGGAACTGCTTGCCAAATATAAATCAACATAACCGTCCAGGTTAATCTTCTGATTTGTATCATACTTGAGCCCATACTCAACTATACCCCTCAGGTACCTCAGAATATGTTTTGTAACAATCAAGTGAACATGTTTCGGATCTGTCAAGAACTTGCTCAAGGTGTTGATAGCAAAGCAAATATCTAGTCTCTAGTGTGTCAGGTACATCAAGGATCCAATCATCTAACAATACATCGTATCATCAATTGCTTCTGATGAAGCATCACTCAATAGCTTCAGGTTCGATGCCATAGGTGTGGCCATAGCCTTGCAGTCCATCATCCCAAACCTCTTTAGGATCTCTACTGTATATTTCCCTTGTTCCAGGGAAATCCCATCTACATTCTTCCACACCTCCATGCCTAGAAAATAATGCATCATACCCAAGTCCTTCATTTTGAACTCGGTAGCAAGCTTCCTCTTCGTATCAACAATCAACCCATCCACACCTATTACAAACAAATCATCTACATACAGTAGGAGCATCACTTGGTTTCCATATTCAACCTTGTAGTAAAGGTTGGAATATTCTTTACTCTTAGTAAATCCCAAACTAGATAGAAATCTATCAATTCTACCGTACCAAGTCCTGGATGCTTGTTTCAAACCATACAGGGCTTTCTTCAATCTACATACATGAGATTCCCTGTCATGTATCTAGAAACCAAGTGGCTACTCCACATACACTTCCTCTTCTACTACACCATTCAAGAAAGCAATCTTGACATCCATTTGGTGTATCTTCCATTTCATCACTGCATCCAGAGCAAGTATGGATCTTATATCTGGCCACAGGTGCAGAAGTTTCTTCATAGTTTATTCCTTCTTTCTAGGAGAAACCACGAGCAGCAAATCTTGCTTTATATTTTTCTATGCTACCATCTACAGCATGCTTGATCTTGTAGATCCATTTGGAAGTTACAACTGACTTCCCTTCTGGTCTTGGGACAACATCCCAACCATCATTCTTCATGATCAATTGATACTCTTCGATCATAGCATCCTTCCATTCTTTCCATTCTGCTGCTTCTTCAAAATTGGAAGGTTCTTTATCGATGAAATCACATAATAATGCTACATACTCTTAGCAGGATCTGGTCCTCTTTCTTTCTCTATGATTCTCTTCTGGAGCCCCATATCTTTCCGCACCTTGGATATCTTCTCATACCCAAGCAGGTTTCCTCTTATGAGGATTCTTCTCCTAAGGTGGATCTTCAAGTCTTTGTGGTTCTTCAAATTCTTGATCTTCTTCTTGAGTTTCTTCGTTCATGGTTGTATCATGAATTCGAAGTGCTTGTACTTCTTCAGGTTCTTCAGTAGGTTTCTTTCTGGATTTGTTGTATGTTGTGTCTTCATCAAATGTCACATCCCTGCTGTTGTCGATCTTCTTGAATCCTGGGAAGTATATTCTGTAAGCTTTCAATCTTTCAGAGTATCCCACAAATATACCCTTCTTTCCTGAAGGATCTAATTTTGTCCTCTTTTATTTTGGAATGTGTATGTATACAGGACATCCAAATATTATGAGATGGCTGACTTCTATTTTCTTCCTGGAGAATACTTCTTCATGGGTCTTGTTCTCGAGTACTCTGTGTGGAGTATGGTTTTGTACACTGTCCTAGAAGCTTTTTCCCATAGATGCATAGGAAGATCTTGATCATGAAGCATTTCTCTTGTAACTTCCATGATATTTCTATTCTTCCTTTCTACAATCCCATTCTATTGTGGATTATATGGAGTGGACAACTCCCTCTTAATCCCTGATTCTTTGCATAACTCTTAAAAATCATTTGATGTGAATTCTCCACCATTATCTGATCAAAAGGTCTTGATATTCTTTTCCCAGTGTGGTTCTCGATCAAGGATTTGAATTCCTTGAACTTGCTGAATACTTCATCTTTGTTCTTCATGAAGTAAATCCATGTCTTCCTAGAAAAGTAATCAATAAAATAAACATAGTATGCATACCTGCTTAGTGGATTTGATGATATTGGTCCGCATACATCGGAGTGGATGATTTCCAAGATTCCCTTTTCTTTTCTCTCGCTACTTGGAAATGTCTTCTTTTTGTTCTTTCCTTTCACACATCCTTTGCAGACCCCATCATGTTTTTCTTGAATTTCTAGAAGACCTTCAACAGCTTTGCTTGCAAGTGGTAATGCTCTGTAATGCACATGTGCAAGCCTTCTATGCTAAAGTTCATTTGGCTGTACTGTTTCATGGACCAAGGCTTGTTCTAGATGGCCATTTAATTTGTACAATCTTCCTTCTTATTCTCCAATCACTACTGCATCATCAATATTCTTTCCATTTGGCCACATGATGACTTGACCATCTATAAATGCAACCCTCATTCCTTTTGCATCTAATGCAAATATGGAGAGAAGGTTCTTCTTTAGTCCTGGTACAAACAATACTTCCTTCATTGTCATAGACTTTGCAGAGTCTAGCTTGTAGGAGGATTCCCCACTACCTTTTATTGGATACTGGTAGTCATCTCCTAGCTTCACCTTGTGAGGTGATTCATGTTCTGAAAGTTTCACAAAGGATTCCTTTAGTCCTGTCATATGCTGTTGGCTGCTTTGGGTAGACCCGGGTTTACTATAATCAACCAACAACACCCCTAGCTCACTAGCCCTTTCGGTGACAGACCGCAAAGTGGCCTGAAGTCTCACCCGAAGTGACTCTAATGGGTTAACCAAGGACTCAAGTGTCTTGGACCAGGTTCTGTGGTGATCCTACTTGCGACTCGTGCTCTTCTAGCTGCGGGGTCTCTTTCTCTACGCATCACACGACCTTCTACTTGCATCACACGATCTCCTCATCTTGCAGACCTTATAGCCATGAGATATTCCTCTATGCCAACGTGCGGTCCTTCTCTATGTCGCACACTTTCCCTAACTTGCAATATCTCCAGCCTTATTGCATCACCGTGCACCATGCGACACGTAGCTCCTGCCCAACGCTATGTCCTCAACTAGTGGTATCACGCATTGCAGCTCCTATGCCAATGCGGTATCACCTCTTTGTGATATCCTACCTCCACGGTTTAGCACACTTAACGTTGCTCGTGTCGACGTGCAAGACTTAACATACAAGACTATTCGATATTGCAACTAGTGACTGTTTCATGCAAAGCATAAATGAACCATATACAACATGCCAAAGACTTTCGACTATCTTTATCCTTCTATATTGCTGTGAACTGATTAACACATTCATTCATTAAACTGTAACCAAAATCCATGAAATGACTGAGAACTACATAAGTAAACATAAGACATAAACCAATCGCATAACACTTGATTTTAACGTGGTTCACCTCTAGGATGGAAGTTACGTCCACAGAACTGTGTTTTTCTTATAGCTCAAGGGAAGGTAAAACACAGTTCTGCTGCACCGCATATGCAGCTCAAGATATTCTCTCTTAGATCTCTTTTCTCTCTATATTTCTCTCCTACAATATACTCTTCCCTCTCTGTCGATCCCTACGGATCGTTACATGCATACTCTATAAGCCAGCTACTAGTTACAGTAAGATTTCTACCACTAATAATAGAACCAGAGCTTGACTTTTACAACTGTCTAACAATCTACAAGCAACTAACAACTAGGAAAATCCGCTAATGTCCAACCCTTTACAATACAAAATATATCCCTTTATAGGCAGCCCGAAGGTCTTGCCATTACAACACTGTGAACCTGTCCAAATAGTAACCCAAAACCCTAACTAGTGACAGTCGGCCATATCTGTACTTGAGGTAGCCTCTTTCCATCACACCACAGCTCTCTGCAGTCTTCCATGCTTCTCGTCACTGATCATGGGTACTATGCAACGCTTCTCTTTTCTGTCCTTCGTCTTCAATGCTTCAGCCTCGTTGCTCCTTCTCCTTTATGAGGGTCGCTGAGCCCTCCTGTCTTCCACCGCTACCTTCAATGCAGTGGGTGTGCTCTCTCTTCTCAGCCGCTCAGGTACCGTTGCCTTTCTTGACTTTTCTATCTTAAAAGTCATGGTTTCCGGCTCTGTTCTGTAGCTGGAAACGTGCTATGGAATCGTAGCTCTGTCTTATCTTCTTTCCACTAAAAATTATCTCTCTGCTAAATTAGCAGCTTCTTCTGTAGCTGCGGGACCCTACTCCAACAGTCCCCTAACACTTACTTGTGGCTCGTCCCTGAGCCACTATCAGTGGGATTCTCCTGCTGTAGCTTTGCCTTGGCTTCCTGCGAAGTCCTCTGCAACCTGTCTCGAAGTCCTGCGACTTCCTTCTGCATCACCTCTACATGCTCTTTATAGTTTCTGTAACTTGGTTCACTGGGCTCTCTTATCCTTCCTGCCCAATGTCATGGTCTCACTCTCTTCGCTCCTGAAACCCTTTAAGAGCCTTCTAGTGTTTAAGAGGTTTTCCACAGATATCCTTTCTTCTTTATCTATGTTAGAACTTTTATCACAAGGAAAATCTGTATCTTCCAGCCTTCTCAAACATTTCATTCAGTCTGGAGCCTTGTATATGAAAGAGATACAAACCATGAATTCCGTTCTGAGAACAAGCCTTTGTTTGCATTCTGGAATTCCACCGACTGCTGGGTTTGCTGTCTTCTTCCACTTCTCTTCTCTTCGAGGTGCTCCAGGTACACATGCTACCTCTGATCGTCAGATTTTCGTTTTGTTGTCTCCGCAATATCTTATGCTTTTCTTAGCTGATCAGATAGGTCAGTGACCCTCTCCCGTTGCTTTCTTTTTCTCATTTTTACTTTTCACCTAGTGGGAGATTTCTTCTCATCATTCTTCTGCTACGCTTTCTTACCTTCAGTGATCATCTCGGCATTCTTCTTCTCGTTAGCAGAGACTTTGGTGACAACTTCTACTTCTGGCGCTTGACTCTTCATCCTTAGCGGCTGTCTGAATTATGCTGTACTTAATTTCACAACCCTGGGCGGCGTCGTCATGGCGGACCTACGGCCACCAGGGTCGAAGCGTCTCGGCATGTCTTCTAGAGGTTCATCCTCGAACAGAACCATATTAGTAAAAAACGATGGATGTGCAATGGCTGCAACTGCTGAAAATCACAGCACTCTGTAACAAACTTATCTCTTCACAGGGAATTCTTAACAATGCACTCTACAGCTCTCGGTTTTTCTGCAAACGTAACCATCCCAATTGAATACTTTCTGCTTTTATGCCCAATACGATAATCTCAGATGCAACGGTCATCTAGACTAAACCTATTGGTCGTCATCAATGCCTGGAGAAGACCACACCCATCATCCGATCCTTAATAACTAAGGAAATCCAATCGAATTTCCCTCGAAGCGTGTGTGTACAGGCCCCGGTCTCGTCGGAGATTTGCCAAATATGGAAAAAATTTATTATATTGCTGCCAAATCTACGGTAAGATATACCGGTCATTACCTCATTAACTACCTATCAGATGCTGACTTGACTGGCTCTTTGTCGGTTGCAAAACTGAGTGTGTGGCATGGGGAAACATCGCACTACCGCGATGCGACTCCGCATCACCTGTGTAAAACAATACTACTTTTTTTTTTTTTGAAACCAAACCGGCCTGATGCGATTCCTCATACTTAGAATAATACCTGCTAGTGTAGACTGGTTCCCAGTGTGATGCCTCCTTTCAACTACACTGGACATCTGCACCATCATAAACTGGCTAAGCTAGGGCTGAAAGGCGAGGTGGCTATCACTATAGGGCTTAAGCCTACTACCATTAATCCATGTGGGTAGAAGCTCCCCGTTCAACTGGCTGAGCTGAACGACACCTCCCATTGTGACTTGCTGTATCTGATATGGCCCCAGCCAATGCGTCTTGAAATTTCCTGGAAACTTAATGAATTTTCTATCATAGAGGAGCACTAGGTCTCTGATCTAGAAAGTCTTACTCTTAATGTGTCTGTCGTGCCAAGCTTTTTCTCCTGCCTTCTGCACTTTCTGATTGAATCCGGTGATGAATCTATCTTCTTCTAAGGCAAGCAACTGTGCTAGCCTTTCCTCCACTGTGTCTATATCAGTCATCCCGGTAATTTGAGCGATTCTTAAGCTGGGAAGAATATACTCCATAGGCATAACAGCCTCCTGTCCATACACCAAGCTGAAAGGTGTGTGTCTTGTAAGTTTCTTGCATATGGTCCTATATGCCCATAATACAACATTAACTCTGAGGTCCCAATCATTCCTTTGGCTATTGCAGATCTTAGTAAGAGCATTTTCTAAAATCTTATTAAAGGCCTCCACCGCACCATTAGCCTGTGGGTGGTAGGCAGTGCTCTTATGGTGCTGAATCTGGAATTCTCCTGTCAAGGCCTCAATAGTGCTGTTCAAGAAATGTGTGCCTTGATCACTCATCGAAATTACTGGGCATCCAAATCTACTGATGATGTTTTCAAAAAGGAACTATGTGGCTGTAGCAGCATCACAATTTCTTGCTTCTTTGGCCTCTACCCATCTGGTGAGGTACTCTATTCCAGTGATAATATATCTTGCACTAGTGCACTTTCCTGGTGGGTTGATAGGACCCACAAAATCTATAGCCCATTTGTCAAATGCGCGCAGCGTGACCTATGGTCGTAGAGGCATTTCATCGTGTCGTGAGGGTTTTCCTATCCTTTGGCAGATATCACAGCATCTGCAAAAGTCCTTGGTGTCCTTATGCAATGTAGGCCACCATAATCCTACCTCCAGGATTTTCTGCACAATCGGCTTTCCTGTGAAATGACCTCCTGCAGTTCCTGAATGTGCCTCTCTGATAATAGCATCTTTTTCATGCGGCATCACACATCTGTGCAGAACTTCATCCGAACCTAACTTGTATAGGTGTCCTGCGATGAGGGTGAAGTTTGCTGCTTTAACAACCAATTGCTTCTTTTTCTACTTAGTAAACTCATCGGGTGCTACTCCTGTAGTGAGAAATTGAATAATATCGGCATAGTACTCATCTGCGATCTGGATAGAAAACAATGGTGCATCTGGCAGATTGTCATCTAGGTTACTTGGCTCTTCTCCTGAGTCTATCCACGACAAATGATCAGGTCCAGGATTTAGTCTGCCTGGTTTCACGATGATTTCAAAATCATACTCCTGAAAGAGGAGTAACCATCTGCAGATTCTCCCCCCTAACACTGGCTTATTGATCAAATACTTCAAGGCGGAATGGTCAGTGAACATCTTAAAAAAGGCACCTAACAGGTAGCGCCTGAACTTCTGCAGCGCGTACACCATAGCTAGGCCTTCTCTTTCTGTTGTGGTGTAGTTCTTTTCTGCTATCGAGATCTTTCTACTGGAGTATGTGATAGGATGGTCAATATCTCCTTCTCCTGGTTGTGTTAGAACAACCCCTAATGCGATGCTAGATGCATCCGCATGTACATGAAATGGCTTAGTCTAGTCTAAAAATACTAAGATGGGTGCTGTAACCATATTCTCTTTGAGTGTGTCTAGACTCTGCTGACATTCCTCATTCCATAGGAATTTTACATCTTTCTTTAGCAATTTCTCCATTGGTGCTGTAATCTTTGCGTAGCCCTTTATGAAATTTCTATAGTACCCAGTATGACCAAGTACTATCCTTAGTTGCTTGACTGAGTTGGGTGCTGGAAGATTTACAATGATGGCGATTTTCGTGGGATCTACCATCAAGCCTTGTCTGCAAACAATGTGACCCAACAAAATACCAAATGGCGCACAAAATATACATTTCTTCAAGTCTAGAGAAATATGGTACTGCCTACATTTCTCTAACATCAGTCTTAAGTCTCCTATATGCTTGTTGATTAGTCCAAATACAGTCCAATCATCAAAATATACTTCTAAGAATTTATGAATGTATTCTTTAAATACAACAACTACTATTCTAGAAAATATAGCTGGTGCATTCTTAAGACCAAAGGGCATTACCGTATACTGGAATGAGCCCCATTCTGTTGCAAAGGTGGTCTTGGATCGATCTTCTGGATGTATTCTGATCTGATGGTTGCTTGAAAATCCATCAGTGAAGGAGTAGACCTCCTGTCCTCCCATGTTGTCTAGTACCTCATCAGTGAATGGTGTTGGAAATGGATCGTGAAGCGATGCATCGTTGAGTTTACACAGATCGACATAGATCTTGATGTCTCCTTTTGTTTTCTTTTCTTGTACGACCATGGGGCTAACCCATTCGCTTTCTTCTACCGGCTCAATGATGCCTATTGCTAGCATCTTATCGATTTCGTCCTTTACTTTTTCTTTGTAGCGTGGATTCAATCTATATGGGCGCTGCTTGACTGGTATAGCATCCTCCTTCAATGGTATCCTCATAACTCCTATGTCTCCAACTATTCCCTTAATCTCTGTGAACTTGGTGGGAAATAGGTCCTGATAGTCATGAAACAAATTTGTAATCTGTCCAACTATTTCATCGTTCCAATAGTCTCCAATAGAGGCAAACTTAGGTTCTACGTCTGTGCCAATATTGATCTTTTTAATCTTGATGGGTTCAGTGATTGCTGGAATCTTTAACTGTGGTCCCCCAACATCACGAGTCCCTTCTGACTCTAGAATGTTGGTGTTGCAAGGATCCTTATCCTCATCCTTATCTTCATTGTCTGGATTTTCTACGAAATTATAGCACTCAAGCGCGTCTCGCAACTGGATGGCCCACTCAGGTTGAGCCTGTACTGAGATGGTACAGTCTTCAAATATCTTGATCTTGATTATGTCTAGGGCCTGAGAAACACTTGGATGTTCTAATTCAAATGCGAAGGTGAGTAGGAAACTGTCTGTCATAAGTGACCATGTGGTCGTCCCCTTGCACAACTCAGTCTCTGTGTACCAGTTCCTTGGAACTGTGTCCAATGTGTGAATGAATCTGTGAACCCATTCATCCTCAGGAATGTCCGACCAGTTCTGTTCACATGTCGGGATGTGTGCCCTGGGATCAGTTTCTCCTGTGTACTTCTGCTGGACATACTCTTTGACGATAGAAAATATGATCGCCATCAGTATTTTAATATCATCCCATGATTCGATATTCTCTTTATGCGCATACCACCATCTTGAAGGTGTGGCTCATACTGCAAGTTCCATAGCTGCGATCCTCTACTCGTAAGGAATCTGTTGCTCAAACTTCTCAAGGAAGTCCTGGATATCTGTCAGACCATGATATGATGGGATCTCAGTGATCTCTGTGCCAATCCATCGCAGTGACTTACTCATAAACGCACATCTGTGCGCTGAGACTTTGTAAAGTCTATTCTTCCAGTTCTCTAGACCAACATTCGAATCCGATGCGCATGAACTGTCGCATCACCAACTAATGTTCCCTTCTTCGGTTGGATTGATGTAGTTGTTCTGGTTCACATTCATTTGGTAGAGACTATCCATGTTATGTGCCTCCTCCTCTGCTCGGATAGGTTCAATGTATCTAGGACCCTAGTGAGGATCCAGTGGCGCAATGACCCGGATCTGCGCATCCTCAAAGGTCATTTGTCTTCTTTTTAGGTTGATGACAACCTTGCTACCGATTGCCCAATCGATACTTAATAATGCTGGATATGGTTGACTGTTGCCAATTATTTCTATAACCTCGAAGTACGCAAAACTGCGAACTCTGTTAATCTTAACTAGCACCTGCGGTAGTCGACCCAATGGTGATACTCACTGCTGGTTAGCTAATCTCAGGTGGATAGGTGATCTGACTAACTAAGGGCTACCCATCTATTCCCATGTCTGCTTAGTCAAAACATTCACCTCTAATCCTAGATCTAAGACGACTTCATCCATTTCAAAATCTCCAATCTGTGCTGTGAGATTCATCTCCCTTCCGGTCCTTGTATGTCCTGTAATATTATGAACAGCGCGATGTGCACTGCCCAAGAGAGAAGGTTGCTGACACTGATCTATGATGCGCTGTAGCTCGTCGATAGATTTTTCATTTCTCATGAGTTTCAAGCAACTGCGTAGGAAGGATTGCATGCTTCCTGTCGATTCATCCTCGTCGCATCTCCTCAATGTGGTAGCCTGCGGTATCTGTTCAGGGCTATCACCACAAGGTGCTTGCTACAGTACGCCCCTACACGGTGGTACCTACGATCCTGATTGCGTTGGTTCCTCAAAGGAAGCCTTGGCTTCATGAAATGTCTCTTTATTCTTTTGTAGGTCGAGTGCTGTTGCTTTACTAGGAGCTCTGCACACCCACTCCTGACTTGTGTTCTTTTTGGTCTCCTGTGATGTCCTACTAGTAGAAACATCGCTACGAGTCACAATATTGACCCTTGGTTCTGGTTCTGCTTGCTTAGCAGCAATAATTTGGATGTTCTGGTGTACTTTTGGCTTAGGGTCTTTGATCTTAGCTATCAAGGTAGGACACTCCTCTATGGTATGATCATAATATTTGCAGTAGTTACAAGTGGTAGTGGGGCTCTGACAGTCCCTATCATAGTGTCCTACAATTCCGTAGTTATAACAAGTGATTGGTCTGCGACCACGGCCAAAACCTTCTCCTCTGCTGAAGCCTTCTCCTCGTGCAAAGCCTCCTCCATGGCCTTGTCCTCTGAATCCTCCTTCACGGCCACCATAAGTCGGATCAGGCTATGGTCCTGCTACTGGACCCTGTGTTTCTGACTGGACTCTATATACGTCATGTTTTCTATCTAACATGAGATCATAGGCTCGGCAATCCTGTTCATTATGTCCGACAAAGCTGCAGAAGACACAGTATAGGTTCTTAGGTGTCTATACATACTTCTGAAGCAAAGGGCATTGCTAAGGCAGATGTCCTTGTGTTCTGCATATTTCACACCATGGCCCTTGCATTCTTGTTAAGGGGTTAGGGGCCCCTGACGCTAAATATTCTGCAAAGACTGGATAGTTTTCTTTGGTATGACCCTGTGCTTTACATCGTAAGCACCATGTGTCTTGCATAACCTCTTTTCCTTTCTTAAGTTCATGTATCTGTAACGTGAGCTTCATATCATCTCCCATTCTATTTCTCTGCGGTAGGTTCTGATTGACTGGATTACTACCACTCGGCGGTGTAGGTGAAGGTGATGTAGCGGTAGTAGGTACTGTCTGTGAGCTACTGGATGGACTACCTACGGGATTACTCTGAGTCCCGATCTGTTTTTGTGGGGTATAGGGATGGTAAGGGATACCCCCTCTGGTTCTTCTATGGTACTAGGACTCAATTACCTAATATTGTCTGAACTATCTCCAAATACAGGAGTGTCAAAAGCTACTTTATATTTCTTGCCACTACATGTTCGTCCAATGTCATCAAAATCACTTTCAAACTCTTGTGACATTACTATCTTTACTTATTCATCTGAAATCATGTCCATTACTCATTTTTCATGTAGCAACATCTTAATGGACAAGTTTAGAGATTTTAGGTACTTACCACGATATCCTTTGAAGAAGTACCGCTCAGCCTTGCTGAAGCTTTTTCTCTGGTCAACTGTAAATTCTGTAACAAAGCCTCCTAGAACAGTCGCAAGCCAGAAGTCCACTACTCTCGTAATGGGATTGTTGAGGTTCTGCACGGTCTGAATCAGCTCTAGTGTCCAGAAAATGTTTCTCTTCTTTTTGAATATGTTCCTATCTATCAACTTTGATAACCAGTAGTAAAGCTCGTTTCCCTAGGTTGCAAAAAATATCGCGTGTATATCTGAAGCGATATGCTTTTGTAACCAGTCCTCTGTGCTCAATTTAGGGCTCTGATTTTCTTTCTTGGTGAACTCCCTTAATTTTGAATCCAGCCACTAGTGAAACTCTTCTCTAGTAGGATGCCAACAGAACATTAGTGCTTAGTTGTTCAAAACCAGCAACAGAACCATTTGTTGGCTGCTTTGGGCAGACCCGGGTTTACTATAATCAACCAACAACACCCCTAGCTCACTGGCCCTTTCGGCGATAGACCACAAAGTGGCCTGAAGTCTCACCTGAAGTGACTCTAATGGGTTGGCCAAGGACTCAAATGTCTTGGACCAGGTTCTGTGGTGATCCTACTTGTGACTCGCACTCTTCTAGCTGCGGGGTCTCTTTCTCTGCGCGTCGCACGACCTTTTACTCGCATCGCATGATCTCCTCGTCTCGCAGACCTTCTAGCCACAAGATATTCCTCTATGCCACCGTGCGTTCCTTCTCTATGTCACTCACTTTCCCTAACTCATGATATCTCTGGCCTTATCACATCGCCGCGCACGGTGCGACACGCAGCTCCTGCCCAACGCTAAGTCCTCAACCAGCGGTATCACGCATCACAGCTCCTTTGCCAATGTGGTATCACCTCTCTGTGATATCCTACCTCCACGGTTTAGCGCACTTAGCGTTGCTCGTGTCAACGTGCAAGACATAACATACAAGGCTATTCGATACTGCAACTAGTGACTATTTCACGCAAAGCATAAATGAACCATATACAACATGCCAAAGACTTTCGACTATGTTTATCATTCTATATTACTGTGAACTGATTAACACATTCATTCATTAAACTGTAACCAAAATCCATGAAATGACTGAGAACTGCATAAGTAAACATAAGACATAAACCAATCGCATAACACTTGATTTTAACGTCGTTCACCTCCAGGATGGAAGTTACGTCCACAGAACTATGTTTTTCTTATAGCTCAGGGGAAGGTAAAATGCAGTTCTGCTGCACCGCATATGCAGCTCAAGATATTCTCTCTTAGATCTCTTTTCTGTCTATATTGCTCTCCTGCAATATACTCTTCCCTCTCTGTCGATCCCTACGGATCATTATAGCATACTCTATAAGCCAGCTACTGGTTACAGTAAGATTGCTACCACTAATAACAGAACCAGAGCTTGACTTTTACAACTGTCTAACAATATACAAGCAACTAACAACTGGGAAATCCGCTAATGTCCAACCCTTTACAATACAAAATATATCCCTTTATAGGCATCCCGAAGGTCTTGCCATTACAACACTGTGGGCCTATCCCAACAGTAACCCAAAACCTTAACTAGTGACAGTTGGCCATATCTGTACTTGAGGTAGCCGCTTTCCATCACACCACAGCTCTCTGCAGTCTTCCATGCTTCTTGGCACTGATCATGGGTACTATGCATCGCTTCTCTTTTCTTTCCTTCGCCTTCAATGCTTCAGCCTCGTTGCTCCTTCTCCTTTATGAGGGTCGCTGAGCCCTCCTGTCTTCCACTGCTGCCTTCAATGCAGTGGGTGAGCTCTCTCTTCTTAGCCGCTCAGGTATCGTTGCCTTTCTTGACTTTTCTATCTTAAAAGTCATGGTTTCTGGCACTGCTCTGCAGCTAGAAACATGCTACGGCGTCGTAGCTCTGTCTTATCTTCTTTCCGCCAAAACTTATCTCTTCGCTAAACTAGCAGCTTCTTCTGTAGTAGCAGGACCCTGCTCCAACATATGCTTGGAAGCCCCACTGTCTATAAGCCAATCATTGTTTCCATGAGTAATGTTTCCCATAAGAGAAAAAATAAAAACATATTATTCATCATTAGAAGAGTCTTCACTTTCATATCTGGTTCTATTTTTGGAAGGTTCATCATCCTCTACAGAACGAGCATGATTTATTCTCTTGTTTCCCTTCTTCTTATGAGAGTTAACCTTGTTTCTAGGACAGTATTTTGCAAAGTGTCCTCTTTCATCACATGTATAGCATATTAATTTATATAGGTCCTTTATAATGTTATCTTTATGGTGAAAGTTATTACCTCTAGAGTGGTGAGAGTTTATTCTACCTTTCTTGGAGTGAACTGTGAGAGCTTGATCCTAACTTCCCATTTTCTCTTCTCGAGCTGCTATCCGAGCTTCTTATTGAGAGCATTCTTCCCATAGTATGCTGAACTTGACTAACTTCTTTCTGGCATAGATTCGTTGAATAAAGGAGTTCCATGATCTAGGGAGACCATTCAAGGTGGTCATTACAATCTCTGCATTTTCCACTTCTTCATCTACTGCTTCCAGTTGTTCCTTGATATGAGAGAGCCTTGTAAAGTAAGACTCGATGGTCTCTGCATTATAGATCTTTACATTCTTTAGTTGGTTTCTCAGAGTCATATTTTGGTTTATGTTCTTCCCTTCAAACAATTTGGTTAGGGAATCAAACATAGCTTTAGGTGTCTTTAGGGAGGACACCTGTGGTATGAGGTGATCCTTTATTGAATCAACAATGATCCTCTTTGCCATAACCAACTTCTTCTTATGTAAGGCCTTTGCCTCATCTCCCTCTAGAACTAGAACCTCCTCATTGATATAGGAGTCCAACTCATTTTCTTCCAGGACTAGGGAGATCCTATACTTCTAGGCTTGAAAGTTATCATCTCCCTCAAGATTTTCATCAAGCCTGGTATGATGAGACATCTTAACTAAGAACCTCAAATGGAAATACAAAAGATTTAGATCTTACCAGGTCAAGATGTCGGATCTGGATTTGGAGCTGAAATCCTGTAGTGCTGGTTCAGGAGCAGATTAGGGTTTTTCTTTTCCAAAGTTTTGTCCAATAAAATTCTTTGAATTTGACCCCTAACTTCCATTTTGAGGAGGAGATCAATCCAGGCCTGGGCTCACTAAAAAATTCCACTTCTGTGAAAATCCCTAATTTCCGGTAGCAGTGTCGGGTCCAAAACTCAAAAACCTCAGAATTGGATTCTGCTTCTATATAAAGGTGTGCCCTAGGGAGGAGAGTTATTCCAACCTTCTTTTTCTGAAAATCTGTGGAGAGAGATCCACAAAGTAGGAATCCCTATTTCCCGCAGCTACACAGTGTATTCCTCTTAGGTTAGCTCTGATACCATGTTAGATTTTTAACATTAAGCTAGCATAACATTAGGATCTTTAAATGAGAGAACAACAAGAACAAAAATCAAACACAAGAGACATTAAACACACTGTTTTACTCGGGGAAACCATAAATGGAAAAAACCCCACAACTTCCTTAGAGATAGAATCAGCACCAAAAGTAAAACCCCAAAAATAGTAAGATGATTTCCTGATAGCAGTAACCTCTTTCTTCCTTGCCCCGGTGTCTTTCTCTTCATTATCTATGCGCTACAACTGAGTGTGAGTGTGTGTGTGATAAATAGAGAGGCTAGCTCTCTATTTATACTATTTCCTGACTTGACTAAACCCAACTACGGTCGAATTCACTAGGTGAGTCGAATAACCCTAGTGCCCCAAAACTGTGGGGACTTTAACCCTTGATCAATAGGAGGGTTACCCATAATGACTTGACATGACTTGTTTACATTATAGAACCTCTCGATAGGAACATCGGGGCATGACATGCCTCAAGTACATCTCGAAATAAACATTGGGTTAAAATATATAATAAATACAAGTGAATACATTCTAAAGTTACAATTACATCAACAAGGAATGGATGACATGCAAAGTCAAGACAACTGAGGAATGGCCGACTCATTATTTGAATTCCTTCAAACAAGAGCATAAAGGTAAGTGGTGACTAAATGTAGGAAGCACAGACTCGATATACAAAACTAGGACATCTCTGCAACACAAGAGGCATCAATATAGGCTCCATAGGGACTCGAAGCTTAACTAGTCAGTGGAGATAAACTCAGAGAAACGAGTATAGCTCCTAAATTCAAAATATTAACCCAAACAATGGATGTGATATATAGTGCTCTGTTCGAAGGTGACATGACTCGAATGTTGCCAAAGATAACATATTTTTTTATCCGGATTTTTGGTTATTCTATTTTTTTGGACATTTTCAGATATTTTGAAAAGATTGAGAAAGAATAAAAGTTCTTTATAGTTACAAATATAGGAGGAGATGAATGTCAAGGGGAAAACAAACTAGTTCCAAGTAGCGGAACATACCTATGCTCAATGCAAGGAAACATGTGCAAGATAAAGACACTCAGGGGAATGTCCCCTCTCAGTAAAAAAATTGTTGAATCAAGCTGCAAAGGATATATAAAAAGGCTCTGCTTGGCTAGACATTAGACAAGCTCAGGATATATGGCCGATAATCAAAGTCAGGGTAGCTAGCGTAAGGCTCAATAAGGAAAGCAAAACTCATGATAATGCAATTACAAATTGACATATACAAGCGAGTCCCAGGAAAATGGCCAACATAAATTTCAAGAGGAGTATGAAGCTTTTGCTCAAAGTCATGGCGGTATTATACAAAGGAATCCCACACCCTAAAGGAAAAATGTCAGCATGGGCACCAAATGCAAAATAGGATCTAACTTGGGTACCCATGTGTTACGGAGAGAAATTCCTATGGCTTGGGGTACCACAACAGACAGCTAGACTCCAAAAATCAATCTTTCCCAATATGCAATAGAAATAAAACAATCTAACACTAAAGGATCAAACCTCGTACCTTATTCCGGACGGTTGTAGTAGATCCCCGTTGAGCTTTTCAATATTCAGCTTGAATTGTTATAGCACGTCCTCAACAAAAAGTAAACAATACAAGCATACTATATTTCATGGTGTTAGATCTATTCTAGCATATATAATCAATAATGTAAAAGCATTTGACATATTCCAATGGAAACAATATTCATTCAAATACACATTATTGGACAGGAAAAGATATTTCTATTAATCAGAATCAGAGATTACAAGTGACAACCTCTGACGGCACGTCTGCGAACTGGAGAAACTGAATCCCCCACTTGGGCCTCCACCACCTCAATCCTCCATCACTTCGATATCAAGCTTACTAACAATGGGCAAGCTTGGGAAGAACACAACAGTGCTCCAAGGGACAAAGGGATGCAGACTCAAGCATAAAGTTCTGGCAACAATGGACTATAATTTCGATGCTCTCAAATTTCTCTTCTACTTTCAATGTACCAATGGGTTCCTTATATAGCTCTTCAAAGGGATACTGAAGGGTCGAATCCGTGCGATCTCAAGGTATATGGAAGGCCAGGAGTCATATGAGTCGGATCCAAGTCAAGGAACAGTCCAAAAGGATTTGGATTTATGTACACATCCTGATGTACGCGACTATAGGGGAAATATCTGCGTATGTACATGGATATCGAGGGAAAAGCCGCGTATATCAATATTCTAATGTTTTTAGGGATGATCAAGGTAGCATTAAAAGATATAAAGTGGTCCAAAGGGGCTAATGAGTCTGCATCGGGACAAGGGAAGGCCATACAATGTGTGATTCACCTAGTGTGGTGAAATCCGCTATAGCAGATGCCCCCTAATGTATGAGATCAGAGGGGTTATACGATGGCCGAAATACATTATAAGTCCATCCCAGGAAGGAAGTGATGAAGGTACCCAAATGGAAGACCAGCCACCCAATCAGCATAATACCATAATACAACTCTGCATATAATTTGTAAATACATCTAGCAGTCTT
>LPNX010998466.1:119554-138870 GCA_001517045.1 Pseudotsuga menziesii | reverse complement strand
TCAAGGCACTCAAATATGACTCTAGACTCCAATCCCAGAATAAATGATCTGAAGTCGATGGGATGAAATCCGCTGGAAGGAGGGCATTAAGGCATCCCCAGTGGAGTAAAGGGGCTAATGAGTCTGCAGCGGGACAAGGGAAGGCCATACAATGTGTGATTCACCTAGTGTGGTGAAATCCGCTATAACATCATGTATGGGAAAGATCTACCATTCACAACTTGTCACTTCTAAAAGCAGTAAGAAGGTTCCGTGACAAGATGGAATGGGTTTGTATCTAAGCTTAAGATGAAACGATCATAAGGCTATGAAAAGTGCAAATGGATGTGAAACCTAACCTAAATGCCAGTTTACACATAATACCTACAATAGGCACAAACAGGTCAAAGCGACAATCAAACCACACTCAAAATGGATTCATACAACATCAAATTAGTTCAAAGGGTAAAAAACTATAGAAAATGGGTAAAAATTTCAAAATTTTCTATAAATAGTGAAAAATAAAAAAAAATTTAATACCATTTGAATTTTTTACCCAACATAGTGCATTTGAGCTCAGAACTTCAGAAGCGAATTCCGGGAGCATCATCCAGCAGAATCCATCCCCATTTGATCCAATTAGATTCTCCTGATCTTATATTTCATTTTGATGGAAGTTTTTTAAAATTTCATGGTCTATTTAATTTTTTGAGACATCCAAACTTATGCGTTTTGGCCCATGTGAAAATTGGGCCTTTTTCTATGTATAGGGCTCACCATATGTGGAAAATGCACCGAAATATGTGTACATACGTGGTTATTTTGAAAAAAGTTGTGTACAGGGCTGTGAACAAGGTTTTAAAGGGAAAAGATTGATAAATAACTTGGTTTTTTGTGCAGGATGGTACTAGAGTGGAGATAAAGAGAGCATGGTGATGTTGAGGAAGCTGTGCAAGGTGATATCATGGCTCAACAAGCATTATGGGCATCTATTTTGTACAAGTTTTGGTGTCTTGGAGGCTTGAGGGCCAAACCAAGACTACTCCAACTACTAATAAACTACTGGGATCTAGAGTCTGAAACATTTCAGATACATGGGACATCGCTCAGCATTGAGGTTGAGGACATGTATTTCATCACAAGTTTGTCCCAACAAGGGGAGATAGTGAACCTCTGATCTCGTGGGCTAGAAGGCGGGCTGAACATAGATGAGTACATAGTTGTATACTAATTTTCAGATACTGAAAATATTAAGAGTCAAATCCTGACAAACTCTATTCATATTTTGGGGATGAAATCCATACTTTTGGCACTAGGCAGGAATGGAGGGATTCCTTTTCTCCACTAGGCCTCGCGGCCAATGATGTTCTATGCCATAGAGTGCATGCGACCTACAGTATATGACTAGAGTACTATGCTACTGAGCAACATGAAACAACAAATCAGTGACTGCAAGATGGGTAGAGTACAAAACTTTGGGTTCGGTAATATACTGAGCACATTTTTCTTTGAGCATGTGCCAGGGCTAAGACCTAGGGTAGAAATTTCTCCACATGGAGTCTAAGATCCATCCCAATGACGCCGGGTGAATGTCATGCACAG
The DNA here is from genome assembly GCA_001517045.1 of Pseudotsuga menziesii. Classification (NCBI taxonomy): domain Eukaryota; kingdom Viridiplantae; phylum Streptophyta; class Pinopsida; order Pinales; family Pinaceae; genus Pseudotsuga; species Pseudotsuga menziesii. Next base: position 137,289 of record LPNX010998466.1, on the reverse strand, counting down.
ACTGGGTGGTGGTAAGATGGCTAACCCCTACCCAGTAGATTTGTTTCCATGGTGGTGGAGATAGATCGTCGCCATAGACGACTACCCCTATGTAGGGATAGGATTTTATAGAGACCTGAATATGACCCTACCACTAGGAGAGGCTTATGAAGACATAGGTAAAGAATCCCAAACCCACTTTTTAATTTTTGAATTATTTAATTTTTTTGTGTTTTTTGAGATATGAACTCAAAAGACATGTTTTTGGTGTGACGACACATAGTGACAATATGTCATGTATATGCAGATGTAGGACCATGATGGCCAGATGGCTTTCCTCATCATCAATGGAGGGGAAGAGGTGATGATATTATGGGTGCAGATGTGGAGTAGACGCTCCAAGGAATCCACACGAACTTTGTTTGTTTGACACATAGAGCACCAATGGCGCAAGTTGAGGACTTTCCTAGGGCCATGCAGCACTAGGTGGTTGGTTTACCATAAGCATGGGTTCGACTATTTTGCCAGATAGCTATAGTCATAGTGTGCTATCATGATCAGAACCCTCCTCCACCTCAAGCTTAGAGACCTAAGTGTATTCATTTTGTATGACCATGTAGTATATTTTTGTAACTCGGAAGCCCCAATTTTGTATGACACTTATGTATTATGACATCACTTTTTAAAGTTAACAAAAATACTTTATGATGCAATTTTACTTTATTTACATGTGTGTAAAATGTGTTTGTAATATGTTTATGTCCTGTGAAACAAATGCCAATATAACATATAGTTAGCATATGAGTCAACAACTTGATTAAAAATTCTTGGAACATAAATGTATGTTATACTCTGAAATTCCCATTCTAGCAATCTAACACGTAAGAATATTCATAATAATTTCGGATCAATAATGCGATGCAAGCCATTAAGCTATGAAACCACTAACTGGGAATCAAGACGTACCTCAAGAGAATGAACACCTTGTGAAATGGCATCATGTAATAACTCAATGATGGCACTATATTTAGCAACAATGTTTGAAGAAGGCCATAAACATACACCTCCTAAAGACAATACTTGACCCGAAGGAGTATAGATCACCCAAGAAGCCGAAGCTGTGTTTTGAGTGTGGCGGCTAGCACCATTAGTGAATCCTATGTACCCGGAAGACTCCATCGACATATTCCATAAGAAATGAAAGATAATTAACAAGCCTGATCACCATAAGAAACCTAACAATGCAATGCAAAACTATACAATAATATACAAAAATCAGCCCTGGCTAAAGATCATGCATAGTATTTTTTGAGATAGAGCCCATTTCTAGGTTACGCCAAGGTTGTCCCTTCATAATCAACCAGCTCATAGGTTCCTTTTTCTAAGGCTCATTTAAGCACATAAGGACCATGCCACATGGGATTAAACTTCCCTGCCCTCAAGGATTCTTTAGCTTGATCCCACAAAAGGACCAAGTCACCTTCACTAAACTTCCTCGGACGGAAAAACTTATCATATTGGACCTGAACGTGATGCTTTTTAACCTCTAGATCCATTAAGGCATCTCGGTGTTGCTCATCAAGTTGCTCTAAGTGGACCAAATGCTCTTCCAAGGAAGAAGTGTCTGGTAAAAGCTCCACAGCTAGCTTCAGAGAAGGGATTTCACATTCAACCGGTAAAACTAACTCCACCCCATGCACAAGATGATAGGGAGAAAAATCAATGGAAATCTTAACCATGGTTCTATAGGCCCACAAAGCAAGATACAACATGATATACCAATTAGTCTTGCTTTGTGTGATGGTTCGTTGGAGAATAGACTTAAGTGATTTGTTCACTACTTCAACTTATTAATTCTCTTGAGGGTAATAAGAAGAGGATTCCTCTTACTTATACCCTAACTTGGAAGCCAACTCTTCCATCATTTTGTTTTGAAATTTCCTACCATGGTCAGTGACAAGCTCTTTTGGAATGCCAAACCGGGTGATAATCTGGTTGAAAACAAAATGCATAGCTGTCTCGCCATCGGATTTAACTATGGGAATATCCTCTGCCCATTTCTTGAATGAATCGACAACCACAATAATATGATGATACCCCCCACCCGAGGCTAGGTTGCAATCCATAAAATCAAGCCCCCACTTGGTGAAGAGACCAACAGTGACAATAGGATGCAACGGGGATGGATGCGAATGCATATTATGTGTAAACACTTGCAAGGGTGGCACTTCTTAACCACATTAATGTAATATTTGAAGATAAATAGCCAAAAATAGCCCACTCTCAAGATTTTTTGGGCTGTGGAAAGCCTAGATAAATGACCACCACACACCCCTCCATGGAAATCATTAAGCACAACCTCAGTCTCATCATGGGTTAAACAACAACGTAAAATGGAATCGACCCCATGGAGGTAAAAAGTGTTATCCACTATAAGGTAGTTCTTAGTGACATGACATAATCGTCACTGCTCATCCTATGAGAGGTGAGTAGGGACCTTTAATGTTTGCAAATACACGATGATATCCCCATACCAAGGGTCCATAGTTGAGATGAGGAATATATGCTCATCGACAAAAGAATCCTCATAAACCTCCTCCTCCTCCAAGTTTGGAAAATATGATATGATCTCCTCAAAAATTAACGATTTCTTCAATTTTGCTAAAACGAATTCAAGATAAAACTCTTGCAAAATCACAATCCATTTATTAAATTTTCCCACATTCATCCTTCTAGTGACGACAAACTGAAATGGACTGATATGAGCTGTGACCAAAGTTTGGTGAATGAGAATGTAATGTCTCAAATGTAGGACCCCATGAACAGTATCCAAGGCTAGCTTCTCCACATGGGAATACCGAAATTCCACATCTATAAGGTTTCAGCTCAAATAATATATGACATGCTCATGGAGCTCCTCATCCTCCTAAACCAAAACCATACCAACCGTCTCCTGAGACGCAGCCACATAAATCAAGAAATCATGGCTATAGTCTAGTGGACTAAGCATGAGGGCTGTTCCTAAGGCTTACTTAAGGGCATGGAAAGACTCCTGAGCTCTCTCATCCCATTAAAAAGGGGTGTCTTTCTTCAAAAGATGCATAAATCCTTTAGTCAAGTTTGCAAAATTAACCATGAATCTCCGCAAGAAGTTTTCCATGCCTTGTAAACACTGAAGGTGTCTAATATTACACGGGGGAGACAATTGAAGTATTGCCTCAATATTTAAGGGAGCGAATCTAATACCCTACTTAGATACATTGAATCCTAGTAAATGACCAATAGTCACACAAAAGATGCACTTATGAGGATTTAAATGAACTTGATAATGATGGCATCTTTCGAACACAATCTCAAATGATATGTATGATGCACTCTCAAATGAGAGTGAGCAGTGAGATCATCCAAATATAATTCAATAATCATTTTTAGATCATGAAATACTAAGTTCATGGCCCGCTAAAATGTGGCTCCGGCATTTTTAAGGCCGAAAGGAATTTTCTGATATGAAAAAGTACCCCAAGGACAAATAAATGCGGTCTTGTGTTGATCCTCGGGATTAATTTGAATCTAATTATATCCAGGAAAATCCATCCATAAAGGAAATTACCTCACTTCCGACACACTCATCAAAAATTTGATCAATAAATGGTGTGGGGAAATTATCCTTAGGACATGCTCAATTTAAGTCACAGAAATCAGTGTATATTTGGATTGCTCCCTGATTCTTATCCACCGAAACAGGATTTGAAACCCACTCCATCAAGGGAATGGGATAGATAAAACCAGCTTTAAGGTATTTTTCATATCTTAGCTTTAATGGTGGGTTCTTTTCTAGGATTCACTACATGCAAACGTTTATGAACCAATTTTGCATCCGGATACATCTTGATCTCATGTTCAACAATACGAGGGTCTATACTCGGCATTTCTTCATATGACCAAGCGAAAATGTCGTGAAACTCTTTAAACAACTCGGTATACTCTTTGATCTCATTGAGGGAATAATCCGCCCCAATGTAAAAATTCTCAATCTTGCCAGGATCACGAGAAATATTGATAGGAATTGTTGGTGACAAATTAGCCATATTTCCATTAGCCATCTGACCAAGAGAGCTTAATGGGACCATGGGGCTACTAATATTCTTGCTAAGAATCTCCCTAAAGTCATCGCACTCCATACGATCGAGCTTAGGAAGAAAATATGATCGATGATGCAACTCTTCCCAATGCTTCTCAACCCTAGACATGGCCTCAAGAATATCTTCATCCGATGGAAAAAAATCATTGAGGCAATCATGTGAGTGAGATGAATCTACTGCCCATGCAGGAAGTACATACGGGTCCTCCTCCTCTGTCCATGAAGAGGAAGGACTAGGCTCTACAACCTGATCAATATTCACTTGATATGCTACCATCATTGCAGGAAATAGCATGCCTGTCTCGACAGGCACACTCGAAGTACTCGGTGAAGGAAGAATCCAAGGATTCTCCATATGGGTAGTGAGAAAATACTCTGAATTCAACAAGGATAAAGCCTCACCAAAAATAGACCCAATCATAAGAATGGGCATAGGAAAACTAAAGGTTCCCATAAGAGAAGGATACATACCTACTCCTACACTCCCAATTGTCGGCTGAGAATGATTGATAGTCGGGATAGAAGCTCTTGATGATGCATTGACACTCAGATTATGGAATCACTTTTGATCAATCATAAAAATATTCCCATTAAACGGAAAGAATCTCACTTGAAATAGGGAAGAAGATATAACTTGCATACTATACATCCAATTCCTACCCAGCAAAATATTGTAGTGAAGGGGCGCATCAATCACCTTGACCTTGATCGCGACGATGTTCTCTCCCAATTGGACCTCTAGAGAAGGAATAATTATGTGCGGCCAAAACGATCTACCATCTAAAGTTGTTAACATGGTGGAATATTGAGACAGTGTAGGAGAATCTAAGCCCTTCCAAAAAGACAAAGAAATCACTAAAGTAGCACCGCCTTCATCAATGAGAGTACGCATCACAGTGTTGTTAAGAAAATCTACATGAATAAAAAGAGACACGTAGTAAGGAAAGTGAGTTTGTACTCCCATGGTTTTAAATTTGATAATGGAAGAAGAGCTATCGTCACTAACCCTAAGAGCAGAAAACAAGGCTTTCCTTTGGGAAGGACAAGTCTGAAACACTTCTAATGCAGACAATCTTACAAGGAGTTTGGCCCAAATCCTCGACAATTGAATAGGTTTGGGTGGCTCAGGAATTAGGATTATGTCCCAAACACTTTAGGACTCTCTTAGGAATGCGACATGGAGCTTTAGGTTTATCCAGAGGCTTTTCAATTTGCAAAGGGATCTCGAGCGAGGAAGGTTCTTTCCCAAGGTCTGGTTGTGATGAACCATAATCTTTCACACGAGCCACAACTTTAGTAGCTCACACCATGTTGATGCAGCTGTGACCACTAGTGGCCTCCAGTGGATTTTTATTTCCACCAAATGCACAACCAGGATCAATGATCCTCAAGCTCATATTTTGATTATTGGGTAAAGGATTAGTTGACATAGCTGGGCCCTATGCTATGAAATTCGAGGCATCCTCCATATGAGGGAACAAGTGAGTGAGGTGGTCATCCTTACACAACTTACAAGGAAATTTTACCTTATGTTTAGACTACTTATCCCACCAAGATTATTAGTGTTCTTGTCATTATTATTAGCATTTTTGTTCTTATTCCCACCCTTACGATTATTTTTTCCTTTTTTCTTATTCCTTCCAGGCTACTGGTTGCCTTTCGGGTTCGACGATTGCACGGAGAGTACACTCGCTGATTGGGTAGGTTGAGATGAAGCCATAGCTTATATTGACGCATATTAGTTAATCAATCACTGGCTCACTTGTTTCGCAATCGAGTCCACAAGTTTGGTACTAATAGAGCCAACAATACCATCAACATGTGTCCTAGGCTTGACCTTGGGGTAGAAATTGGATCTTGGAGCATTAGGTATAATCTCATACAAAAGTCTGGATTGAGCATAGATCAAATCCAACTCTTGTTCCCTAAAGATAGCTTGTTCCTCAATTTGAAATTTGGATGTAGAAATATCCTTCGAGATGTAACGTAACAATGATTTGAGGAACCATTCAAGAATAAACTATGGTGGTATAAAGGCTTTGATTAACTTTTTTCGTCTACACCACTCTTGAATATGATCCAAAATGTGTGTGGCTTTGTCTTTCTGGAATGTTGAAAAGAGTTCGGTACCGAACCCGTAACATATGGGTAGCTGGAAATGATGAAGGAAAGACATGAAAAGGTCAACAAATGTAGCATAATACCCCCCGGTAACTCTATATACCATTTCCACGGAGGACCCCTGAGGGTGCATTGAAATATCCTGAAATGGATGGAATCGTCGTGTAAGGAATTGGAAGAGAACCAAAGGTGGAAAGTGGTGACATGCTCACCAGGATCTTCACTAGTCTTACCTTCAAACTTGGGAATGTTCAAAGGAAGTTTTGTAGGGACTGCCGACCATGTCAGGTTATGAGACATAGGATCATTCATCAATATCAACAACGTTAGAAAAATAGGACCATAGAGCAATAACACATATACAGTTAAATAATTAAACAAGATGTAAAACACATTAAAAAATTACAGAGAGACACAGATATAATGTGGTTCACCCAAACGATGGGCTACATCCACAAAGAAATTGCTAGTCCTTTTATTACAGTCTAAAAATATGAAGGGATACAACCTACAGCAATACCACTACACTTCCTCATAACACTCTCACAGTCTCTCTTATTTTACAATACAATACCATACACAGTCATTTTACAATGCTTTCTTTTATACAGGAAATACAATGGGAAAATTCTAGGGTTAACCCAATACCATGGGTCTGCAAAACTATTGGCACTGCCTCAAACCCCAAGGCAGGGGGGATGAGTGTATAGTACACTTTGGGTACACACAGGACTGCTCAATAATATCTCTAGAGATCAGGATCCATAACCAATAGACAAGTTAGGTAAGTTCAATGTTGCAAGGAAAGGGAGCCTAGGTTGAGCCAGTTGATTCCACACACCCTAATAGTTTTGATTCATGTAAGGTTGATTGCCATAAATACCATAGCCTTGGCCATAATAACCTCCTCCCATTTGACCCATGAAGGGCTACATGGAAGCATTATGATGTGGGTTACCTTGATTATGAGGTGCTACAAAGCCATAATTAGAAGAGTAAGCAGGTTGTTGATACCCATACCCATACGGTTGATAGTTTTATCCATACTATGGTCCATAAGAATGTCCACGAGAAGCTCCATAAGGTGTTCCATGGGATGTACCATGAGAAGGTCCATAGTTTGGTATATGGGGAGCTCCACCAGGTGGAACATGAGACAATCCAAAAATAGGTACATGAACTATTGACACAACAAGAGGTACTCGGCTCTGAGATACTACCGTGTTAGTAGTCGCAAAACAAACATGGCTAGTCGCAACATTTTGTCCTGAAGGACCACATGAATTAGGGGGGGTATGGGTCATTAAAAATGCATTCAAAGGAATGAGGTTTGAAGATGAAGGGACATGTGAAGGAATGTAAGTGGTGTTCCCAATGTTCACTCGTCTCGGTCCTGGTATCTGAATAGGGTTACTAACACTAGGCCTAGGAGGAGCATGTGAAGTCGCCTCCACCACAGGGATGGAAGGTGCAATGTGACTAGTGCCCCCAAACCTCTCCGCATGTAAAAGAATGGGAGTTCCCCTAGGCATAGTTCCATGGTCAAATTTTGACTTGACATGATATGCCCGATCGGGATCAGGTATATCAGGTATGTCATATCAAACATTACTAGTGCTTTTGGGTTCATAGTGAGTCTCGTCGCCTAGAAACCAATACCGGTGACCTGTGAATGAGGGATCATAACCAGATCATGAAGGATGTTCATGTGATGGATCATATGTGCTAGTAGGATATTCCTACCCAACCTCATGAGGTGGAGAGTACATATATGGAATCTCATCCTCATGATCCCCCATGGTGTGTGAATCAAAGTGAGAAGTAGTCTACTCAGACTACATGGTTTCCTTTTTCAAAGGAGGAGGGGACGTGTAATGTGGAAGTCTTGCTAAAAAATGAGAATGGCATGGTGCTACAACTAAATCCACAATGAATAAAAAAAAAAAGACTCAATCTAATTATGCAAACCCTAGGGAAACTAGCGTGCATAGAGCATACACCTAAAAATGTAAAGCCAAATCAAAAGCAAACCAAGGGTACGATATGTGATATCTTAAATGAAGCATGTATGTCTCGTCTAGGAGAGGATTGAGACTCCCATACAAAACAAGCGGAGGTTCATAACCAATTATAGTGCCCCTCAGCTTCAACACATATATAAACTGTGTTGTCCGACCCCTACTTGGCTAGGACACCTGCAGAATAACCTCTACAAATACCCCCTCAATAACCTAGTTAAGGGAACTAAGGTAACCTCAATATAATCAATGCTCAGGTGGATAGTCGTAGGAAATATTGACTGTATGGGAAGGGTAGAAAATCCCGAAGCCTGAAAACACAACTAGTACCCCAAGGGTGCACTAGCCAATACCTCAAAGGCCCCTAGATATGAATACAATCCTGGAAATTTCTTCGGTGCTAATCAATCACAATCAGGGTTCATCCCAATAATAATTGCTCACACTGCCTCGTGCTAAACTCCCTTGTAAGAGGAGGATCTTGAGAAGCACTAATTATATAAAGGATTTCACACTCTCACCTGGACAAACACCTAATTGTGTTGTTTAGTGGTATTGGAGAATTAACTCATAATGAACTATTCCAAGACCTTAAAACCTAGTCTTGTTGGTGCACCCTAGAAAAGAAAAGAGTGTAATTCATTTGATTATGTGTTGATTTTAATTCGATTTATTACTCAAAGGGTAAATGGAAGTGCAACTAATGATATTATGACACAACAAAAAGCAAAATGCACACCTAACAATCAATTGAAATGCATTGTGTTGAATGAAAACAGGGTATGCTACTACATGAAGTGAAATTTTTTTCCTTCAAATGTATATGCAATCATTCCTATATGAAAAGCTGACTAAGATTCACCAAGCAAACCTAATGCAAGTACCATGCTAATGCAAAATACAAACAATGCATAACTATGAAAAAATCAAAATGTTTTTGTATTTTTGAATTAAATGAGATAAAAATAAAAAATATGACTCTACAACCCTCAAAATCTGCAACAAATCATAAATAGAAGACAAGAAAAGCACCAAGGTAAAAGAGACTTAATGCACTAATCTCAAAACAAAAAGTGGAAAATGAAATGACAAGAACATTTTCAAAAATCAAATTAAAAGAAGTCTCTGGTAAAAAACAAGGGTGTATATAGACTCCAAAAGCATCCAAGAAGACTCAATGATCATCCAAAATCACCCAAAAACACTTTATCTTCTCAAAAAAGCAAAAAATCAGGGAATACATGACTGTTATCAGTAAACTTGCATACATACGTGACTATTCCAGAAAAGCCCACGTGTATACACAACTGTAAAAGAAAAACCTATGTACATGAAGAAAAAGAGAGAAAAATAAGGTAAATAGACAAGATGAGACAAAATTTACTCCTACAGGACACTACTGGGCAAACAAGCCCCCGGACCCAACAAAGAAACAAATAAATAAGAGTAATTCAAGCACATTGAATGCTGAAAAACCCCCAAAGAAAAACAACTAGTAACCTCCCCAGCAGATTCGCCAATTCTGTTACGGAGAAACTTCCTATAGCTTGGGGTGTACCACAATAGACAGGGAAACCATAGAATTCAATCCATTCCCAACATGCAATAGAAATAAAAAAATTAACACTAAATGATCTCGAATCATACCTTATTTCAGACGGTTGAAGTAGATCCCCATTGAGCTTTTTCAAATCCCTCTTGCATTAGCAATTCACTCTCAACAACAGTAAACAAGGAAAGCATTCTATATAATATAGTGTTAGGCCTACTCTGGCATATATAATCAATTATGTATAAGAAATTAAACACATCCATGGATTCAATATTCATTTCAATGCATATCATTGGACAGGAAACAATATTTCTATTAATAAAATCAGAGATTATGTGAGTGACAACCTCTATCGGCACATCTACAAACTGGAGAAATCGAGTCCTCCACCTGGGCCTCCACCACCTCAATCCTCCATCTCTCGATAGTAGGATCACAAGAAAAGGAAATATTGGGAAGAACAAAAAGTTCTCCAAGGGACAAAAGGATGCAAACTCAAGTACAAGCAAGTTACGGCAACAATGGACTATAGTTTTCTTGCTCTTCAATTCCTCATCCTTTTAATGTATCCAAGGGGTTCCTTATATAGTGCTTCAATGGGGTAATGGAAGGTCAAATATAAGTGATATCGAGGTATATGGATGGCCAAGAGACAAGTGACTTGGATCCACATCAAGGAAAACTCCAAAATTATTTGGACTTATGCACACATCCCGATGTACATGGGTTTAAGGTTAATATCCGTGTATATACATGAGAAAGGGATTAAAAGTCATGTACAACAAATAAAATATGTTTTTAGGGATGATATTGGAAACATAAAAGGTAGGATATTGGTCCATGGGGTCCAAAGAGTCTATAGAGGGATAGGGAAGGCCATAAAAGTGTGATCAACCATGTGTGGAAAAAACAGCTGTAACAAGTAGGGTAAGTCTAGCTAGGATTGTTGGCCTGAAAGGGTTAGTCACGTGAGGCCTGTTGATCCTAGGGGGATTAGTATGTCTTGTTATATTAGTTTAAACCAAGTGGGCATGTAATCTAGGACAAGGCTTGTTGGTCCCTAGGAATATCCATATGTATAAATAGGATTGTTGTATCGAAAGGGTTAGTAAGTTAGACAAAATTTCTGGATGGATCTACCAGAGAACTCACTGCGATGCTGCTCTGAGATAGTTAGAGGGAAATAAGTGGTTAGTATGTCTGACTAGTCTTGTTTGGCCCATAAAGGTTAGTAAGTCACACAAGATGTTGTAAGTTATTTCAGTATTTTTATACTAATGATTACTGAGATGTTTTCCTCAGTATTGTTCTATTGATTATTGTTGAGATGGTTGCTTCAGTATTGTTATACTGATAGTTGAGATGATAGTTTTCAGTATTTTTATACTAATGATTGCTGAGATGTTTGCTTCATTATTGTTATATTGATGATTGCTCAGATGGTTTCTTCAGTATTGTTATACTGATAGTTGAGATGATGGTTTTCAATAAATTTGTTAGTAATGATTCTTGACATAGTTTCGGTGTTGTTGCATTGATTGTTGAGATGGTTGTTTCAGTGTTATCATAGTGATGATGGTTTATTTTTGAGACTATTGCTAAGATAGTTTCAATATTCCTATACTAATGTAGTCGTTTTAACCCAAAAAATTGCTCATATAGCCTACACCATGCAAAGGAAGTCATGTCCTAACCCTTGTTGATCCCAACACCCTTGTTTAACCTATGAGTTTCTCCTAAAGGCTCAAAAAACATCAAAAAGGGCTTAAAAACACCAAAATGAGCTCAGAAACAGGTGGAAAGGGCTTAAACCTGTGACCATCAACTAAAAACCCTAAAAAGTTGAGAAAAAGTATAAATAGGGGTGTAGGGGTCACTATCAAGACACCTCCATTTTTTTCCTACCATTATTCTTTCTGCATGAGTGCCTTGAAAAACTGTCATTCTCAAGCCATTCACCCTCTTTCATTCCATTTGCTCCATTAATCCAAGCCTCTTATATGTTGAGCATTGCTCCATACCACCCAGCGTTGAGGAGAGGTAGCTTCTTGAGTTAGGGCATGGTGGCCCTATTTCAAGAGAAGCTGGAAGGTATAAGGTCTTATGTCTACTGTTTATTTCTTATTTTATATGTTATTTAGATATGCATGCTTTGATTTATAACATTGCATTGTAGGTTTTCCATTGATTTACCTAAAAGGACTTTGTTGCAAGTTCTTCTCCAAATAGAGACTCTACCCTTTCATCCTATAGAAGAAAGGGCAAGTGCTTCTACACGTAGCTAGGTATTTTTCCCTACTGCAGTTTGGCGACTCCACTCGGTCGATCCTATTAGATCCCTGGGGTTTAATAATTTCTGTAGATCTTTGATTAGTTTCTTATTATTTTTATTTCTAGTTTCTTTCATTTCTACTAATGGTCAAGACCTCCTGAGGTCAATCCGAACCTGTTCAGCCAAAACACTATTTATTGTCAGTCATTCTTTGATAATCTCCAGATGTCTGGTGTTATAGTGGATTTCACCACTCTAGGTGAATCTAACTTTGTATGGCCTTCCCCTATCCCGCTGCAGACTCTTTAGACCCCATGGACCATATTTTATCCTTTGATGTTTCCTTGATCATCCCTAAAAACTATATAAAAGATGATATACGTGGATTTTTCCCCGATAACCACGTACATACGTGAGTTTGACCCTTATATCCGTGTACATCGGGATGTGTGCATAGTCCAAATCCTTTTGGAGTTTTCCTTGACATGGATCCGACTCATTTGACTCCTGGCCTTCCATATGCCTTGAGATCACTCGGATTCGACCCTTCATTATCCCTTGTGAAGCTATATAAGGAACCCCTTGGTACATTGAAGGCATATAGAGAGATTGAAAGCAACGAAACTATAGTCCATTGTTGCCGAAATTTATGCTTGAGTCTGCATCCCTTTATCCCTTTGGAGCACTATTGTGTTCTTCCCAAGCTTTCCCTTTGCTAGTGAGCTTGCTATTGTGAGATGGAGGATTGAGGTGGTGGAGGCCCAAGTGGGGGATTCAGTTTCTCCAATTCGCAAACGTGCCGTCAGAGGTTGTATCTATCTTGTAATCTCTGATTTATATTAATAAGAACTATCTTTCCTTGTCCAATGATGTGTATTTGATTGAATATTGTATCCATTGGAATATGTCAAATGCTTTTACATTATTGATTATATATGCTAGAATAGATCTAACACCATGATATATAGTATGCTTGTATTGTTTACTTGTTGTTGAGGAAGTATTATCTCAATTCAAGCTGAATATTGGAAAGCTCAACGGGGATCTACTTCAACCATCCAGAATAAGGTACGAGTTCTGATCCTTTAGTGTTAGACATTTTATTTCTATTGCATATTGGGAAAGATTGATTTCTGGAGTCAAAGCTGTCTATTGTGGTACCCCAAGCCATAGGAATTTTTCTTCGTAATAGAATTGGTGACTCTACTGGGGATGTTCCTTGTTTTTATTTGGGGTTTACGGGCACAATGGACTTGATATTATTGACTTTCTTTTTGTTTCTCCTTGTTTTTGGGTTGCATTTTATAGTATGTTCATCCATTGACACTCCCCTTTATTTGTTTGACCCTTGGCCTGCTTTTTACCACTGTATTCTCTGTATACACGGGTTTTTGGCCAAAAGTCGCGTACATATGTGGATTTTTGGCCAAAAGTCGTGTATACATGCAGTTTTTTGGCCAAAATCCACGTATACACTCAGGTTTTTGGCCAAAAGTCACGTACATACGCAGTTGTTCTTTATACAGTCGCGTACATCCTCCCTTTTGGTCAGTTTGATGTTGGGGGAATTTGTTGGGTGGGTTGTGAGTGTGGTTGGGTCTTCCTTGGGTCTGATGTTGTCTGTTGGATGCTTCTTTTGTGACCAGAGCCCGCTTTTTCATTGATTTTTCTTTGAAATTAGTTTAGTCATTTATGCTTTTTGTTTTGCCATTAGTGCATTACTCTTTTTGTCTTGGTGTCTTGCTGGGATTGTATTTTATACTTGCTGCAGAGACTGAGAGTTTTAGATGACTTTTATTGCATTTCTCATTCTTTTATATTGAAAAATACGAAGTAGTTGCAATCTTAGTTGCATCTTAGATATGGATTTGAGGAGATACTTACATTGGATTGCTTGGATGAGAGTTGTTTTTAGGCTTTCATATAGGAAGGATTGCATTGGCATTCAGAAAGGAATATATATTTATGCATCTCATGTAGTGGAATACCCTATTTTTCATTTGACAAAGATTGCACTTAGCATTGTTTGTTATGGTGTGCATATTTACTTCACTACTGAGTCATAACTTCACTAGTTGCACGACCATTTCCCTTTGAGTAATTACAGCTAATTAAAATCAATGCTAAATTAAAATGAATTACACTCTTTTCTTTTCTAGGGTGCACCAACAAGCTTAGGTTTTAGGATCTTGGAATAGTTCATTGTAAGTCAATTCTCCAAGATCACTAAACAACAACATCTAGGTGTCTATCCAAGGAGTGTGTGAAATCCTTGGTATAACCATCGTTCTCAGGATCCTCCTCTCAAATGGGAGTTAAGCATGAGGCAGTGTGAGTGGTTATTGATTGGGATGACCCCTAGTCATAACTGAGTAGCACCAGCAATATTTCCAGGATTGTATTCGTATCTGGGGGCTCTTTCGAGAGTTTCAGGATTTTCTACCCTGCCCATACAGTCAATCCTGCCTGCAACTGTCTGCCTGAGCTTTGATTATATTGAGGTGACCTTAGTGACCTTACCGAGGATATCAAGGGGGTACTTGTAGAGGTTATTCTGCATGTGTCCTGGCCAGGTTGGGGTCAGATAGCACAGTCACTATATGCGTTGAAACTGAGGGCCATTATAATTGGTTACGTACCTCCGCTTGTAGTGTATGGGAGTTTCGAGCCTCTCCTAGGTGAGACATACCTACTACATTCAGGAGCTCAGATATCCTCCCCTTGGTTTGCTTGTATTTTGGCTGTAGATTTTCTTAGGTGTTTTCTCTTTGTGCGCTAGTTGGCCTTTGGGATCATGGTTACTTGAGTATATTTATGCTCTCTTGAGTGTGGGTTCTTTTATTTTTGGCATGCCTGGTATTCTATCACTCGTATTTGTCCTAGTACAGACCCTGGTGTCAGACTTGGGGACATCACAGCCCCTTACCATGCTCATAGATTTGGGAATGGTCATCTTCCATCCTCTACTCCATTTGTGGAGGATTTTTTCCCTTCGCTCGGTCTTTACACCAGTGGTCACCCTCATGGGGGTGGTAGTGGATGCGTGAATGTTGGGTCTACACCTATGTTTCTTTTTATGTCCTATCGTTCACCGTACTGTTTCCTTTGGGTTTAGTTTTCATGATCATTCCGCCCTATATCTTATAGTTTGGATTCTTTATTGACTATGTTGCGTTATGTTGAAGTTAGATGGTTGTCATGTAGGGTCCAGCTTTTGTACACTCTCTCCGGGGTTTCGACCTGTTCATGCCTATCACAGGTATTATGTCTGAATTGGCATATAGGTTAGGATTTCACATCCGCTTGCACTTATGCATTTCCTTATGACCATTCCATCTTAACCTTAGGTACAAACCCATTCCATGGTATCACGAAATCTTCATGCTGTTGTTAGAAGTGGTATTATGTGGATGGAAGATCTTTCCTATACATGGGTGTCCTAGTTAACTCCCCTTTGCATTTGGCACCCATGCTGTGAGTCCTCTCTTAGGTCCGAGAGTCCGTTGTATAGTACTGCCATGACATTTCACAAGAGCCTCATACTCCTCTTGATCTTATGCTAGCCTGTTTCCCTTCAGACTCCCCGTATGTCAAGTTGTGAATGCATTATCCTGAGCTTTGCCTACCTTATTGAGCTTTATGCCAGCTCCCCTGACATTGTGTTTCAGCCATATAGCCCGAGCTTGTCTCATGTCTAGCCATGCATAGCCTTTTTTATATCCTTCGCAGCTTGATTCCCTTTTTATCGGGAGGGGATTTTCCCCCGAGTGTTGATATCCTACACATGTATCCTTGCATTGAGCATAGGTATGTTCCATTGCTTGGAACAATTTTTTTTCCCCTTATGACACTCGTCTCCTCCTAGTTTGTAACTATAAAGCTAGTTTATTCTTTTTTTAAGCTTTTCAAATAACTGAAAAAGTCTAAAAAAATCAAGAAACCAAAAAGCCGGACAAGGAAAGATGTTATCTTTTGGCAGCTGTCGAGTCGTGTTGCCTTCGAACAGAGCACTGCATATCACATCCATTGGTTGGGTTATAGTTTGACTTAGGAGCTGTACTCATTATCTGAGTTTATCTCCACTGACTGGTTAAGCTTCCAGTCCCTATGGAGCCTCTGTTGATGCCTCCTGTGTCACAGAGATGTCCCAGTCTGTATATCGAGTCTATGCTGCCTTCATTCAGTCACCATACGTCATTATGCTCTTGTTCGAAGGAAGGTGAAACCTGTGTCAGCCATTCCTCAGTTATCTTGACTTTGCATGTCGGCCATTCCCGGTATAGTTACTGGTTCGTGCACTTTATGATCTAGTCCTTCCACATTAGACAGATTTGCTGAGTACCTCATGATGGATGATGGGGGATGCCTTAATGCCCTCCTTCCAGCAGATTTCATCCCATCGACTTCAAATCATTTATTCTGGGATTGGAATATAGAGTCCTTTTGAGTGCCTTGAGACTTGCAGTCATCAGTGGCAGGTTTTCTCGCCATCGACAGTTTCTTGGGAATACATCAATGTCCCCTGATCGATGGATTCTCTCAAGTGTTCAACCTCAACGCATCTATTCACACTTGTTAGTTTGCACTCTAGTACCTAGATTCCCATTATCATTATCGGTGGGTAATCTTGCGTCTGTTAACGGTATACATCAATGACCGGTAATCAGACGATGGACTACTATGTTCAACCTTGACACCTCTATTTGCATAGTAGGACATGTACTTGTAGTAGTTTGTGTAGAAGACCTTCCAGAGTAGTGGCATCTCTTATATGCTACCTCCTTGATTGTGCCAGTGTTCATGAGATTTCAGCTCTCATGACTTGATTCCAGTGTATGTCAGATATCTTCAGCCATTATGGAGATCTTGATCTATTGTATATCTTCATCCATTTTGGAGATCATGTTCCTATGTATATCTTCATCATGGAGATTTTGATCTATGTATATTGTACGTGGTGATAACCACATATGTGATATCATGTATTATGCCTATTCATGGCCATTGTACTCTTATGTATCAGGGACTGCTATATGTACTTACAGTTGTATGCAGAGTTGTATCATTGTACTATGCTGATTAGGTGGCTGGTCTTCCATTTGGGATCCTTCATCACTCCACTCCTGGGATGGAATTATAATGTATTTCGGCCATCTTATGACCCCTCTGACCTCACACATTAGGGGGCATCTGTTATAGTGTATTTCAACACTCTACGTGAATCACACTTTGTATGGCCTTCCCCTGTCCTGCTATAGACTCTTTAGACCCCATGGACTATATTTTATCCTTTGATGTTTCCTTGATCATCCCTAAAAACTATACAAAAGATGATATACGCGGATTTTTCCCCAATAACCATGTACATACGCGAGTTTGACCCTTATATCCGCGTACATCGGGATGTGTGCATAGTCCAAATCCTTTTGGAGTTTTCCTTGACATGAATCCGACTCATTTGACTCTTGGCCTTCCATATGCCTTGAGATCACTCGGATTCGACCCTTCATTATCCCTTGTGAAGCTATATAAGGAACCCCTTGGTACATTAAAGGTATATAGAGAGATTGAAAGCAACGAAACTATAGTCCATTGTTGCCGAAATTTATGCTTGAGTCTGTATCCCTTTGTCCCTTTGTAGCACTGTTGTGT
>LPNX010998466.1:86720-119274 GCA_001517045.1 Pseudotsuga menziesii | reverse complement strand
CTACTTCAACCGTTCGGAATAAGGTACGAGGTCTGATCCTTTAGTGTTAGAAATTTTATTTCTATTGCATATTGGGAAAGATTGATTTCTGGAGTCAAAGTTGTCTATTTTGGTACCCCAAGCCATAGGAATTTCTCTCCGTAACATCTGGTTCATTCAACTATGCGAAATGAATGGAATGAATTTCTGGAAAATGTACCTCTATTGGGTCATGTTTTCCTCCCAAAATGTTGATCAATTTGCAAATATTTCCATATAGAGAGGTAAATGGGAAGTTTTTGGAAGTGGGTTTTCAACTGTTTGATCTAATTCCTCATGGTTCCATCACAATACTCCTCAAAAAAACATTTTGTCTATAGGTGCGCGATCCATTTTTAAACTTCATCCTTCACGACAACAAAAAATCAGGATTTAGCTTGTTTTGAATGCAACTAGTTTTTTAGTTTAGTGGTGTATGTGGTTGACTATTCACAAATTCAAATCTATTTAATAATTAGTTAAAAGTATGCAAGTTCATTTTTTATTCTTAAAAATCACTGGAAATTAACCTCCTTTCCCAGCCCTTCCTCCTCTACTCAGTCATCACCCTCTAGGGTATTCTGAGATAAGACAGAGGGTTGAGAAAGTGTAGTAATAGGAACTTGTCATTTGCATTGCTCCAATCCATTAAAAACAAGTGTCTTGGAAGGTATAGGGTGTGGAGACCATTGGGGGTCTCACGGCGTTCGTGTACTCCCTATTGACCAACCTTGGACTTAAAGAGTGACCTGTGGATCTACAGGTTGGCTTGTTCCCAGTTTGATGAGAGCCCGATACTCTTTCTTGGCCAAAGAGGAATACAATAATAGGGTAGACATGGCACATATTTATATTTTATCAGTTTAATAGTTTCATTTTTAGTTATGTTCTAGATTTACTGGTTTTTACATATTACAACTTTCCCATTGTCAAATCTACACAAAAAACCAGAAGCACCTAGTAACCAAATAATTGCAGAAAATAATTTAAAACAGTACTTGCACACTTAAAATACACAACCACACCACTTAAGCCAACCAAAATTGGTTCATGATGCTGAGCGAACCTCTAAAATTAACCAATTTACTTTAAGTCAAAAAATTTGTAGTTTGAGGACATAAGTCCTTGATTTCCATAACCATGGGAAGTGCTTGGGCTATGCCATAAAACTCATTATGAGGAGTACCATGGGAACACCAAAGTAGCTAGCCAATGAGAGGAATTTCCAAGCCAAATGGGCCAACGATCCCTTCTGATTGACTAGTAAAACTTGTGATGAAAAATCCAAGCGCTGTCTTTTGGAAATTTTAGTGGCCAAGTGGCCACCTACAAGCCACTAGGAATCCATTAAACCAAGGTCTAGATATTCATTATCGGTTACACCATTTATTTACTAGAAATACACCATTGATCCATCACGTTCCTCCTCTCGTCTCAGGGGGGGGCTCAATTTGGACCTTTAAACCAACATTGTCGAGACCATCCTCGGCAACACTCTTCACCATCAGAAGGCCACACAGCCTCTGAATTTGACTCAGATTCGTACCAACCTGAGATGCACTTGCATACTACACTGTCTAGCCCCATGGCTGGTGTAAACCCAGATCCTTTCTTCGTAGGGATGAGCGGCAGCAGACCCACATCCATGCCTTGCATCATCACCAAAATCCCTATCCGTGGTCCCAGTGTTGCTGTGCATACTATTATAAGTCAGCTACCCATTAGTAATGCACCCACACCAACCCCCATCCTTACCACTATGCCACCTTTCATAACTGGGGCTAGTGGCCTTGTTATTTCCATGGTTCCACCTTTTATACTTGGGTCCAGTGGCCCTATCATTACCACAGTACCACCTCTCATACCTGGGGGTAGTGACACCTCCACTACTATGTCAAATATCCCCATAGTTGGAAGTCAACTTTAGGTGCCCCTAGTCACACAGAGACATCACATTCCTATAAACCTAGGCACCATCACCACTCCCCGCTCACCAACCTCGGGTCTAACCTCCTGTTCATGGATCATCTTAACTTACCTAATTTGTCCAGGTTAACTAATGACCCAATTAGCTACCAACCCCATTGGCCTCCTACGCCAACCAAACTCCCCTTATACATTCCAAATTTTGAAGGGAAGGCTGGTGAGTGCCCTCAAAATCACATCATGTCATTTCATCTATGGTTCTCTCCGAACAACATCATGGATGACCCGATTAGAATTAGGTTATTCCAACACACCCTTACTAGTGTCGAATCCAAGTGGTATATTGTTGGCAAAGTCCACCAACAAAGATTTGTCTATAGAGGTTCCCACTCTATCAACGCCTTGTAGTGAAATATCCTTGAGCACCGGCCCAAATAGGTTTTACCCTACCTAGTAATGTCTATGGAGAAAATGAGGTCTTACCCGAGGTGTTCAAGGGAGAGTTCTTAGAACCAAGTTTCATATAGTGGGAGAGGAGGATATGGGGATCCGACGAACGGACACCATAACTTATGCGATCATCATACAATATCAAAATATCGCATCATTATTCATGGAACATCATAGTGCATCAAACAGTTACAGAAACATATATTACATCAACATAAAAGCAATAGATCGCATTGATATAGTACAAAGAGATTGAATCGCATCTATATTATGTCATTGTAGCAAAACAGAGTCACAGCATCATAGTAGATCTATAGCAACATACAAGAATTGATCCATAATCATCGGATCATATCAATATTGTGCAAATGTACCACATTACACAATTCTTATCCAAAACTAGAGACTGCATACATCAGGAAGAAACCAGGATAAAATCACAGTTAAGACAAAGAATTTTCCATAAAATAGATCGCACCAGATCTTATCCCATACGATCGTGCATACAATCACATATAATAGCTCACAACTGCATCACATATCGCTCTTCCCTTATATTTCCCCAAAATAGATCTATAAATAGGATTATTCCTTTACATCAAGGGTCCACTACTAACTGAATTCTAACTGCTACTGACCTATTGCAACAAAACTTGGTCAAAATATAGATAAAAATTCAAAAAATGGTTATTTCCTGCTTATCGTGTTGAACTTCCCTTGCGCAGTACCATGACGAAGATATGCAACTCACTTGCCCCAAACCCCTTTCCAACAAGCCCCCAACACAGTTTTGTGGCTCGCCCTCAAGCCACGTCAAGTCGACAGGGTGTGTGCCGAAGTCTTGTCCTTAAAATGTTCAAATTGCTACACAATTTCATGAACCTGCAGCTAGACTTTACTAGCGATACTCTGATAATTAGTCAAATTTTTCTTGATGGGGTGCTCCTTACTAGCCTTGCTATCAACCAGTTGTCGATTCTCTTGAATGACCTGAACTGTGGCAACGGCCTTAATAGGAAACTGGCCACCGATTTCTTGGAATTCATTAAGCTACTCATGGTGCCTTTAATGGCGTTCTTGTGCATGGGAAACTTGTTGTTGTATATCCTTTATTTTTGTATCACGATTGATCTGCACCATCAATGGCATGGCCTTTAGCAATGTCTTCATGGTTGTCAGCTAGCCCTTTTCCTCTTGCACCTGCGCAGTCAGTTGATCAAGTTGCTCGTCCTGAACAATACTTTGCCAAAACTGTGTGATCGCCTCCATAACAGTTTTATCCTCTTGCTCCATGGTGCTGAAATGAGTGGCAATTTCTTCAATGGATGTCTTGCGCTTTGCAACCTACTCCGGCAGTGGTATGGGTTGTACTTGGGTGTGGTGCCGCAAGTTATTGTCCTGAAACTGAATGACAATTTTCCCCAATTGCTTGGCCTTTTCGACTAGAGTGAGCCCAACGTTTTTGTAAAAAATGTTCTAGCAGGAATCAGAAATATCCTGCTCAACTTCGCTGCACTAGGAACACAGCTATGCCTGCTCAACAATTAGGTGGTCTCAACTTCTTGAGTTCGGTAATCTCTGCAACAGCCTTCTGCTACAACTCGGCTTCTGTCATCTTCAGCTAGTTGATTTCTTATAACTTATCTTCTGCAAACTACACGCAGACTTGGTGCAGCTCCTATGCTTCCTTCTTCAACTTCTCAGTGGTATTCCAGGACTTGACATAGTGCTCAGCCAAATATTTTTGTGATGCCTCCAACTCCAGTGCGGCACCATGCTACAACTCAACCAACGTTGTAGCAGACAGTTTGTTCAAATCCAAAGTCTTGGTTTGGATTGGTTGCAGCTGCTAGTGAACTTCTTCATTATCAACGTTGATAGTAGTCAAGGGAACTTGCACATTCCTAGCCCGAGGCTCAGTTCTGATCGATGGGATGTCCTGCAACAAAGGTCTTGCTGATGGTTGTTTGGAAATAATATAAAAAAGGGACTCTATTATCTCTTACCATGCCAAATTCCTCATGGTTTGATTCATGGATTGCCATAGTTGCAGTCATAGATGAATCCATGATGTCTTTGATAAGCCATTGTAGATGGTCTTCCATCCCCGATTTGGTATAACTTCCCACCTCATACTCCTAAAACCATTTGGTGCAAGTCTCCTCCCACATACGCTATGCTGCATCATCAGGATCTGTCGATCACTCATTGTTGGAGTCATGGGTGCTCAATTTCAGTGGGAAGGGGTCTTCAGGGACCTCCAGGGGTAGCTCCTTATCTAACTCCTCTTGACTCACCAGGACATGCCAGTCCCCCAGTCAATATTTCACAATACAATCCAAATATTCCAGGGTGACCTTATAAGGAAATGGTAACCACTGTCGATCAGGGTCCCACCTGGCCTGATTATGAATGGAGTGGGGTCCAATAGCGAACCAAAAGATCTGCTAGTACTTAGTCATGACGTAAAAAGAAACTATAGGAACGGAAATGGAGGTTTCCTACAATGCTTCCAAATAAATCCAAAAATGAATAGCATAGTCCGTTTGGTGATTGGGATCTTCGACACACCATAGGTTCTGATAGCAGGCACCATGGAAAACCTTGACTAGCTCAACCGCCATTAGTTGTTAGTCTTCAGTTTCCATCCAAGCAACAAGAGCGATAAGAATCAAATTTAAACTATAAGAAAAGGGCCACTCGGTCTAAGCAGCAAGCGCATCTTCGAGCAACTAATTCAACAAAAATAAATACCAATTCATCTGTACCCTCTTAACACATTTCTGGGCACAGGCGACAACACCCAAATTGCATTGGACTGGTCGATTGCCATGTACAACCTTGCTGGCCATAATTCTTACACCAATGTGCACTATCTATGAGTTAATACTGTCAATGTGATAAGCGCGACAATCCCATTGTAAACCGAAGTGCTCCTTCAGTTGCTTCGTAAGTTTCTTTTCTGTATCTCTTCCACGAATATACTGCATCGGGTCCTCCCCATACTTTGGAAACCCAGTAATGCTTGCAATCAAGTCAATTGTGACAAGGATCAGCGTATTTATCCAAAGAATCCCTCCATGGAAACACGCCAATAGTTTCTTCATGCATGCATGTGCTTCATTCAAGCGGCCATAATGGGGCATATTGATGAGCCCCAGCAACCCAAACTGAGCTAAGACACTGGCCCATGGTTTCAGAATTGTCTAAATGGGACCACCAGGTGTTGTATGGATGGATTAATATGGATCATCCCAGACATCTTCAAGCAATAGCAACTCATGATTATCAAACTTTAGCCTGATCAATGCAGGGATGATTTCCACTGAGCATGTCATCCCTTCTGGGAGAATTGGCAACTTGGGCGGGTACTTCTAATTCTTCGTCGGCTACCGTGGCTTGGGTCCTAGATGCATAGGACCAACGTATCCCAAAATATCATGAACCAAGACACCCCGAGGTGTTGCGGACTCAACAGCTCCTGAGCTCGAGAGCCCAGTCTGTGCAGTGCCTTCTCCCCGCATCTTCGCAGACGTGCATGTTTGCCTCTTCTCTTGTGGCATAGGACTGGGTCTCTAAGTCTACCTATTTCTCTTAGGAATGGACAATGAACCCACTGTAATACTCATTACTTATTCTTCCACAAATGTGGGTCGAACAGGGGACTCAGACTCACTTGAAATTTCAATAGTGTCAAGGTCCCTCAGCATCCCTTACCCCTTAAAACCTAAAAATACACTCAATAGCTCGAACTGCACTTCACTCAACACTCTGCAAATAATTCACCTTCTACTTCAGCTCTTGCAACTAAATAATTCCATCTGACGCATCCCACATGGTGTTTTATAGCCACTTCCAATCCAAATCCATCATTACCAAATCTAACTTCACCATTATTGCTAAATCAGGTATTAATGACGCCAAATCCACCAGCAATTTGATGCTTCTAATGGTGAGATCACCCATTAATGAGGGTTGCTTCAACAAGCGTCACCAGGAAACTGGTTTAAGTACCTACATTTATTACTTGATTTGACCACCCCACAGCCCTGCAACTATCACAACTGGTCAAACAACTATCGCTAACAATTGTAAGCTTGCACAACCTCTCCATCAAGGCTCACCTTGCACTGCTGAACTAAAATCTTCATTTTTTTTTCAACATTTCATGTGGTGTGCATTGCCGAACCTATTCTATAGGGCTTCAAGTGACTCCCGTTGATGAGCTTCAGCAACATTGCTCCATCTAATTGTTGCAACTGAACTACACCGCTAGATGTAATGGACTTAACAAGATAGGGACCTAACCAGTGCATTTGTAACTTACCTAGATGCTTGATGAACTTGCTGTCATATAACAAGACCAAATCTCCTATCACAAATTGTTTATGCTTAATATGGTGATCATGCCATGCCTTCTATTGATCCTTCACAACCTGTTGCTAGAATCCTGTGATGAAAAGATCTTCTTCAAGATGACTCAATTGTGCAACACGTTATTTTAATGCCTTTGCATCATCCATGCCCATCGCTATGGCAATTCACAAGATGGGAACAATATAGTCCATAGGCATGACTACCTCTTGCCCATAAACCAACTTAAATGGTTTCTGACTTGTTATCTGTTTGCAGGTAGTGCAATAGGCCCATAGTACTGTAGGAATTTTTAAATCCCAGTCATCGCAGTTATCATTACATACCTTAGTCAGCATTGTCTCCAAAATTTTGTTGAAGGCCTCAACAATACCATTTTCATGTGGGTGGTATGGTGTACTCCTCTTATGTTGTATATGGAGCTCCTCAATTAGCACTTTTACCATTCGGTGGACAAAATGATTGCCCTGGTTGCTCATAAGGATTCTAGGACACCCAAATCATGTCACAATGTTCTAAAAAATAAACTGTGTTACCATTGCAGTGGTACAATCAACAATTGGTGCAGCTTCCACCCACCGAGTCAGGTAGTAAGTTGTAGTAATAATATAGCGGGTGCCAGTGCACTTACCTAGAGGATTGATAGGACCCACAAAGTCTACAGCCCATTTATCAAACTGTTGCAAAGTCACCTGTGGCACTAGCAGCATCTCGTCCCTTTGCGATGGTTTACCAACCTGTTAGCCGACATCACAGATTCGAGCATAGTTTGCGGCATCATTATGCAATGTGGGCCACCATATCCCAACACGCAACACTTTTCCTACAGTAGCGCGGCCTCCATAGTGACCTCCGGTGATTCCTACATGTGCTTCTTCTAGAATGGGACCCTGCTCATGTGGTAAGATGCACCGTCGCAATATTTCATCTGATCCAAGTTTATATATTTGTCCAACAATTAGTTCAAAATCTGAGGCTTTTATGACCAGCTGCTTCTTTTGGCTAATCGACATGTTTGCTGGGGTGACACCAGTAGATAAAAACTGAATTATTAGTGCATAGTGATCATCTACGATTTCAACCCGAAATAATTACGCATCTAGTAAGCCATCATCAATATTGGTTGGTTCTTAACCATTCACAACACGCGATAAATGACCCATCCCAACATTCAATCATCCTGACTTTACCACTATTTCAAAATCAAACTCTTGGAACAAAAGTAACCACCTACAGATTCTCCCTCCCAACACAGGATTATTGACTAGGTATTGTAAAGCAAAATGATCAGTGAACATCTTGAAATGTCCTCCCAACAAATAGTGCCTGAAATTTTGCAGAGCATAAACCATCTCCGAGCTTTCCCTTTTAGTCGTGGTATAATTTTGTTTTGCAAATGTGTTGTGCTCTTACCCAACAGCCTCAAAAAATTTCATCGAGCAATTTAAAATTTTTGAGGTTAAACATTTGAATTTCTCATTTCAGGTTACGGAATCAGGAGCTACTAAAATGGTGAAATTTCATTATTTTATAACCTTGGGGACTATTGTTATTGGCAAGATTATTATATTAAAACCATTATTTTTAAATGGATTTGTGCATCGAATTAGGGAATAAGCGTTCTTTGATTTATATGCCTTTTACCATAACCTGACTTCGACCTTGTTTAAACATTTATCATTTGGTATGTTTTTATTTTTGTTTTAATTGCAAGTTTAACAAGGTTATGGGACATGGAAGGCTAATTCTTTCGCACTTGGATTCCTTACCAAAATCATGCAAACCTTTATGCCCAAGGTTTATCCTCCAATATTCAAACCATGCTCAATCCAACCACAAGCAGGTAATCTCGATTTTCGTAATATTCTCCTTACGTGGCTTATATTTATGCATTTGATTGTCGGGGTTGATATAATGGGTTATGCAATGTATGCTTTTCACGTAGCATTCTCACCATTCTCGAGGGTCAGAATTAGTACCTAGCAAGGTCTATGGTTTAACGCCCGGAGGTTCTTTGCCTATCAACCAGTTCAAGTCACATCGCCATCTTTTGCCATTATTCAATAACCCCTCTGTATAATCATTTATGTTCGCTCATGCTGATTTTACAGGGTTTCTGTGTGAGTTTATCCATGTCTCCTTTCCTTTATGAAAAATTCATATTTCATTGTCTATGGTTTTTGCTTGGCTTGTGTCTCGAATGGTCTCTTCTCCAGTTCTCTAGGTTACTGCAGTCCGTTGTATCTTCTCTTTGCACAACTGTGTGCATTCTCACTCATAGTCATGGCCCCAGTTGTTAGGGTTGAACCTGATAATACGAAGCTTCTAGATGAGGATCCTAAACTCCTAGCCAAAGTAGAGGCAGTCGGGTGGATCCCCTTTTTTAGTAAATTCATAGACTCGAATCCTGAAATTACCAGGTTGTTTTCCCTCTCGCTGGTTAATGGCAGAGCCAAGCTGGCTGACCTTCAGTTCATAGTGGATAAGCGTGCAGTCCCCTTGGCCACGGACCTACCTTTAGTAGGTGAATGATGGTTTAATTCTAAACAGATGAAATCCACCGAATGGAGGCAAATGCTAAAAAACCCCTTCCAGGAGGTGTCTTTCAGGGCTGGTGTTTCGCATAAGTATTTTAAGAGGGAATGGAGACCTGTGTTGGAGGTCATTCAAAGGTACGTTAATTGCGAGGGTCATCTTGCTTCTGCGTATGTTAATCATCTTAAGTTAATGACTGTATTTCTTGGTCGGCCTATCAATCTACCTTATTACTTAGTCCAAAGTATGACTAAAATGTCTGCGGCCATCAAGAAAGGGCCTAAAAATATTGGTCGAAGTCTTTTCCACCATGGTCTCGTTAGAATGCTAGTAGAAATGGAACTGTCCAAACGGAATCAGACCTAGGATCATTTTCTTAAGCAAAATGGTTTCATGGCATTTTTCCACTGCCAATTTGACTATGTAGAGGAGTGTTCTCGTCATCGGCAGCCTTGTGAAACCCCAACTCTACCTACACATAACCCTCTTCCAAACCCTAATGCTCATGTAAACCCTAACTTCCAGAATAATTGCGCTTCCACTCCTATGCAAGGTCCCGGCTCTCCCGTGCGTCCCAAATGAAAGAGGGATTCCATAAACCCTTCCTTGGTAACCCCGAACCATGATGATGAACCCTGCGCATAGATGAGTGAAACACCAAGTGCTAGGGTTACGAGCAGAGTAACTAGGAGTATGGTGGCTAAAGCTAATACTGTGAAGACCTCTATGAAGAATAGTAAAGACATAGAAATGATTGTATTGGACGATGAGGAGCATGGACTTGTCTCTCATGATTTCCCTGACATGGATCCTGAGCCTGTGACTCACTCGACAGAACATAGCCTTCATATTACTGATATGGGTCCCGAAAGGGATTCTGTGCTAGATCCTCAAATCAAGGGTAAACCTGCTGAAGGGGATCCAGCTGGTTCATACCGATTTAGTGAAATACTCCACCCACTATTTGTCAATCACTTGCTTGATAAGATACGTCGCATGGAAATAGAAATAAAGGAGGTAGTGGCACTTAATGATTCTGTGAAGGCTGAGAATACGAGGTTGTAGGCGAAATTTGACTCAGTTGACAAACGCATCCAGCGCTTGAAACAACAGAAGAAGCTGTTAATCTGGAAAGTTCAGAAATTCTACCATAAGAATCATAAAAATGAAGAAACAATTTATGAGCTGAACGTTCAGGTCACCTTAATGCAGCTAAAAGGTTCCTCCCAGGATCCATTTTCTCAAATACCGACCACTGGTGTGAACATATAGGTTTACAATACCCCTGTTAGACCAAAGCATTTTGGGATACTCATGTTTTGTACAGATGCCTAGAAAATAATTTCAGGTTTTGAATTATGTACATAGAAGCAGCAAATGATATGAGGTTATTTTTATTTTTCAGGTATTGTTTTGAGTTAATTAGTTAGTTATGTTATTTAGGTTAATTACCCTCGCGGTTTGTGCTAATTTTTACTATTTTGATATTGCAGATGATTTGGTTAGTTTTCCAAGTGTGCCTTCTCTGGATTCTGATAATCACATGTTCCCAGGATTATCTCCGAAGAATTGTGAGGGAACCAGTTGAAGCCGGTTTCAATTATGGATATATTGTTTTCCAGGTGTCATCAATCTACTAGTTTCTTCATCATTTTTAGTTTGGCACTATAGTCCAAATCTTTTTGATTTTAGGATATCGTAATGCATAAAGAAAATGACAATTACATTTGTCATTTTTCTTCTTTTTAGCTGAAGTCGGTTAAGATTGCAATAGTATTTATCCCTGTTTCCTGGTAAATTAGAAATATCTCTATACGAGATCTAATGTATTTAAGGAGGCAAGGTTCACAGTATTAAGGGGTCGATGGTTGGTGAAAGGAACGAGGCAGAATCAAGTCGCTTTGACATTTCCCTACAACTAAGACAATTACTTGTTTATAGTTACAGCATCCTTTTGACTAAAGATATCACAAGTATATTTGCAGTATTTTCATTATTGAGGTGTGATTGTAGTATCGTTTGATCCTGCTATTTTCTTTTTCGCATATTTCTATGTTTTTAATTTTTCTTTTGAGAAAATGTGCAAATGTATTATGTTAAATTGTCGATCTATTCTGGGTTAACTTGCAGATTCATATCATGTATTAAATTTTGATGTTATCGTTCAAATATATATGATATACTATTTCTATGTTTAATCTTCTTCTTCCTCAGAATTTTTTCTGAAGATTTTGAGATTGTCTGCACAGCATTGTTAACTACAAGTTAATTTCGGGATTAATGTTATTATGCTCCTGGTCAGGATATGGTATATAGGGTATATGTGTGTTAGTTTTTTTTCATTTAACTCATAGAAACTATATTGAATCTGATCTTCATATTTGCACTCTGTCAAATTTTCATTCAATCTTATTATACATTTAGATGTGTCTATATTGTAAATTATATGATT
Organism: Pseudotsuga menziesii; assembly: GCA_001517045.1. Classification (NCBI taxonomy): domain Eukaryota; kingdom Viridiplantae; phylum Streptophyta; class Pinopsida; order Pinales; family Pinaceae; genus Pseudotsuga; species Pseudotsuga menziesii. Next base: position 107,519 of record LPNX010998466.1, on the reverse strand, counting down.
GGTTTAGTTTGTTAACAGTTTCTTTATTATTTATTCCTGTTGGTATATGTTAATCGGTTTAATTAGATGAATTTTTAGTTACAAGTATCATATGAAATAATTTAGTAATTAATCAATTTTAACAGTTTCTTTTGTATATTCATAATTGTATTATATATTCAGCTAAGAATTATTTACATTATTTCTTTCCTTTGAATCTAATCCTGTAATTGGGAGTGATTTAAGAGAAGGAAACGGGGCCTTAATCCCATCAGAGACAGCTATCTAACGACTGGGAGCAGCCTTTGAAAGCTCTTGGATTGGGTTGCCTCTTAGTTGACTATCGCGCTGATACGACTTGTCAACAATGGTTCTAGAAGGAGGGACAGATTAATGTGAATGGCTGATGAAAACAATCCTATTCACAACATTAATCAACCCTCTAGTCCTCAATTTACACCACTTTCTTGATTGGGTGAATTACGGTCATCATCCCAACCACAAACATTCCAGTCATCACAATTAGATGAGACCCCGTTGAACAATACTATTCGAAGCCTTATTCATCAGTTCAACTCTAGAAGTGCCCATCCACATGAAGAACTTGACCAGTTCGAACAGGCCATCAATGAATCCCGCAGGATTTTAACTAGAGTTTATTCAAATCTCACTGGGATCCAACCCACCAAATTTCCTCTTCCACAGATCAGACGTCCATGCACTCTCCATATTGAGTCTACTTCTGAATAACAGTATCAACCTTTAGGTGTCTTCCCTAACCATCAATTATGATAGTTTCTAACAGGAAGTGATCAACCTTCATCCTCTTCAGGACCACCTACCACAGGAGGGTCTAGTCGACCCCCATCACCGCCACATTCACCTCCTCACATTTTTCAAAGACCACCTTCACCACCTCCATCACCAAGGAACATGGAAAACCCAAACCCGAACCCCAATGCCAATATTCCATGGTTAGCACAGGATGTGGTCGCTGTTCCAGGTGATCAACATCCTTTACCAAAGCATCCCGAGAAATTGTTGCCCAAATTCAATCCCGAGCTAAAAGAGCCTGCAGAAGACCATGTTAAGAAATTCATGCTAGCAGTTCATCTTTTGAATGTTGAGCATGAAGATGTAGTCTACCAGCTTTTCCCTTACACATTTGAGGGCAAAGCCTTGACTTGGTACTTCTCACTTACTGCTGGTTCTATTACTAGTTGGAATGACTTTGAGTTGGCTTTCATGAATAAGTTTGGAGACGATAAGACTCCAGCCGTGTTGGTTTTTAAAATTATCTAGGATCCATATGGAAACTAAGGAGAAAGTCAAAGACTTTAACCAAAGGTTCCTGACTCTTAGAAACAGAATCCCTGCCACCTTAAGGCCTGCTGAAGATGTCACTATTGAATTCTATACCTCAGCTTTACCCGTGTCTATGGCCATGTTTGTCAGGAGAGCTGCCAAACCCACTCTCAATGAAACCTTTGACGAAGCCATTAAGGTCGAGAAGGAGATGTCTGCTATTAAGACAAACACTGGGGTAGACATGGATTCTGCCTCCTCTTCTCACAAAAAGAATGAGAATCCTTCCAAAACCACAAATCCTGATAAGAAGGATCAAGACGCACTAGACTTAGACAGCCTGCAGAGAGTCATAAAGAAGCTGTCCAATGAAATCATTGATCTGAAGAAAAGTATTTCTAAAAGTATTCTGAATAAAGATCCACCCAGGAAGCCTTTTAGAAGACCATTCCAAAATATAGCTGCTAAACAGACCCCACCTTCTGAGACTAGTAACGTAGATGAAATTAATAACTTCCTAAAATTATTGGTCTCAGGCTTAGAAACTTCAGCTGAAAGTGAAACCCAATCTTCAGGACAGAGTTCTAAGGATTCCCAAGGTACAGATAATAACACTGAAGAACAACCTCCTCAAACTATCATCCACTTCTGGGATACCACAGAAGTGACTGACGATGAAGAGGTCGCTGCTATAAATGTCAATCAGCATCAATATAATACTAGGAGAAAGAAGAATCAGTCCTTAGGGGAACCATCCAAAACGCCTACCGATGGTAGTCTAACTATCAAAACAAGAAACCAACCCTCAAACACTAAGTCTACACCTTCTCTCAATTTAGAGTATGATCTGGTTGAGGATTTGAAGAAACTCAGAGCCAATATTTCTATCTTTGAACTCCTCAAATTTCCCGCTATTCGAGACAAGATTATTCAAGGGGTTTCTCTAAATAAAAATGGAAAAACTTCCTCCACTCAAAACAGTTCTGTTAGTACTAAAGACAATCCAACAAAAGCTTCAGTTAATGCCTCATCGATAGGTAAGAAATCAGATTCCTCAACTCCTCCTTTTCTGCTCACATTTGAAATCTGCAATCGCAAGGTACACAATTGTATGATAGATTCAAGGGCTTCAAAAAATGTCATGCCATATTCGGTATGTAAAAAACTTAATACAGTCCCCGTCCCATGTGATACGAACATTGTGCAACTTGACCGATCTAACATAAAGGTAATAGGAAAGATGAATGAAGTACTGATAAGATTAGACTCAAACCCTCAGGTTCATTTCATCATTGACATAATTGTTACAGATATCCCTGAGGCATATGGTTTATTCCTTAGCAAAGATTGGTTTGAAAAATTGAAGGGATATTTTTCAATGGACTGGTCACACTTATGCCTGCCTCATAATGGTCGCCCAAACAAAATTAGAATTGATCGAGAGCATTATATGAAGCACACGGTCACTGAACTGGATGACTCAAACAAACCAGTGTTATTTGTTGATACTATAATGGGAAATTATATTGCTGATTCCTTTTTTGGAAACTTTGAGGATGAAACTTCGTCAGTTCAAAATCCAGAACAGAGTACAAATTTTTTCATTTTACGCAAGTTACGGATGAAATTCCAGTTGTAAATACTATACATTTAGACCTGAATAATGGACTCTGGTCCCTATACTTTGACGAATCTAAGTCGAAGGAAGGGGCTAGGGCCGATTGCTTGTTAATAGATCCCCACAGAGAAAGGTATTTTGTTGCTTGTAGGTTGGAATTTGAGTGTACTAATAATATTGCTGAATATGAAGCCCTTATTCAAGGGCTGAAAAAGGCAATTGATCTAGGAGCTAAAGCTCTGGTAGTATTAGGAGATTCTAAAATTATCATTAAATAGGTACGCAACACTATACATTGCATTGCTGGTCATCTAAAAAATTACCAGATAGAGGTGTGGAATTTATTATTATCATTTGAAGCTTTTAATATAAATTCTATTCCTCGTTATTTGAATCAGGAAGCAAATCTGTTAGCAAATGTTGCTTCAAGGCTAATTCCATCTAAAGGGATATTTGCTGATTCATTCTCTGTCGAACTACTTTTCAGGCCTTCCATACCTGATAATATTGTCAATTGGAGAGTCTTTGACCATGAAGAGAAATTAATCAAGTTTTTGACCATGAAGGACACCTTCAAAGACGCAATCATTGATGAGATAACTCATGATGAAGATCCGTACAACTTTTCGGTAATTCACGAACCCTGTTCGATTGAAGAATCTCTTAATCAGGTCATTACTATTCCTAAATATGTAATTAAACTTGAGAAGTTCTATGATTTGAAGGACAAATTTAAAGGTGCAAGGAACTGAAAACCAACAGCTCTATTATGCAATTTGAAGTCATAAATTTAGGCACTGAAAATAATCCTCAATGTGTCAATCTAGGTAGTACATGTACCCCCCAAGAAAAAATAGCCTTCATAAAACTCTTTAATGATTTTAAAGACATTTTTGCTGGGACATATGATGATCTCAAGACATTTGATCCAAACATAATGCAACATGTCATCCCGATGAAACAACAGGCTAAACCATTCCAGCATAAATGAAGAAAAATGCACCCTAGCCTGGAACTAGCTGTTAAGAAAGAGCTTAACAAACTCATGGCTGCCAGAATAATTTTTCCAGTGTGGCATACGCAGTGGGTGGCAAATATCATCTCGGTTAGAAATAAAAATGGTGAGATTAGGTTATGTGTCAATTTTTGAAATCTAAACAAGGTTTCAGAAAAAGATAATTATCCCGTTCCCCCTATGGAAAAGATCTTACAACAGGGTTCTGGATCTAAAATGTTCTCACTTTTAGATGGCTTCTCAGGATACAATCAAGTATTTGTATCCAAAACAGATCAGTTGAAAACAACCTTTAGAACCCCTTGGGGAACTTATGCTTATAGGAAAATTCCATTTGGTTTAATTAATGCCAGAGCAATGTTTCAAAGGGCGATGGATATTGTGTTCAGAGGCTTAATCAACCAATCTGATATCATTTACCTAGACAATGTAACTGTTTTTTTCAAAAAACAGAGCTGATCACCTAACACATCTTAGGAAGGTTTTTGAACGTTGCAGGAAATATGGGATCTCCTTGAATCCCAAGAAATCTATCTTCGTTGTTACAGAAGGTAAATTATTGGGTTTTGTAGTTTCAAAATAAGGTATCAAGATTGACCCTGAACGAACCCAAGATATATCACAGATTCCTATGCCTAACTCAAAGAAAACTATGCAATCATTTCTAGGGAAAATAAATTTTGTCTCCAGGTTTATTCCTGGGTTCACTGAGATTGTCAGACCCCTTCAGAAAATGATTAAGAAAGATGCTGATTTCAAATGGTCTGCTGAAGAAAAGCAATCCTTTCACGATATATTAAAATCTATTTCTAAAGCACCCACCTTAACGAACCCTGATTTCTCCAAACCATTTATTTTGTACACCTTTGCATATGACTCTTCGCATGCCACTATTTTAATGCAGAAAAATCAAGAAAACAATGAAGCTCCCATTGCTTTTACAAGTTCCAGTTTCAACGGCGCAGAGCTCAATTATCCAGAAGTAGACAAATAGGCCTTTGCTATTTTTAAGTCAGTAAAACATTTTCGTCCATATCTGCTGAATTCTCATACGAAGGTTATTGTGTTGTATTCCGCAGTCAGAAATATTTTGGTGCAGAAAGACTTGGGTGAAAAGCGAGCCCATTGGGTTATAGCACTTCAGGAGCATGACCTGGAAATCAAGCCTTTGAATATTGTCAGAGGATAGGGACTTTGTAAGTTAGCATCCGGATCTTTAGACATGTCAGAATATGATCTACACTTTATCAATGAACATTCTCTATTTGAAAGGGAAGTTGTTCCAATCTCAGTCCCCTCTGATTCCTGGTATCATGACATTAAGTTTTTTCTATTGCATGGAAATGCTCCTGAACATTTAGATTCACGTAGCAAAAGGTATTTGAGATTAATATCTGCCCCTTATCAGCTGATCGATAACATTCTCTTCAGAAAAAAATTTCGAAGGGGTTCTCCTTCATTTTTTAGAAATAAATGAAGCTGATAGTGTGTTGTCTCAACTACATGCAGGGCCAGTTGGGGGACACTTTGGCGGGGAAACCACTGCACATAAAGTACTCAAAGCTGGTTATTAATGGCCTAATTTGTTCAGAGATGCATATGCCTTTGCTAGGAAATGTCAGGAGTGTCAGAGAGTAGACGAAAGACTTAAGAAAGCAGCATTACCTCTCCATCCTGTTATTGTTGAAGTTCCATTTCAACTATGGGGTTTGGATGTTGTTGGTCCGATTACACCAGCTTCCTCACAGCAGCACAAGTACATTCTCATAGCCACTGATTATTTCACTAGATGGGTCAAATCCATCCCTTTGCGAGTGGTTAACTCAAAATAGGTGATATCATTCCTTGACTCTTCTATTGTCACCAGGTTTGGCGTTCCAGAATCATTGATCTTTGACAACGCAACCTATTTTTATTCTTTAGAATTAATAGAATACGCATTGGAAAAAGGTATAAAATTGAAGTATTCAGTTAATTACTATCCTCAAGGTAATGGATTAGATGAATCCTCTAATAAAAATTTAATCAAGATTCTAAAATGCACAGTGGTTAATCATCATAAAAACTGGCACAAAGCCTTATCAAATGTCGTGTGGATTGACAGAGTGACTCCCAAAGTTGCCATAGGTAATTCTATTTTTTTCCTGGTATACGGTAAAGAAGCTATTCTACCTCCCCATCTATTTTTACCCTCTCTACAGCTCTCTCAATCAGTGCAGGAAATAGGATGTTCTGCCATGGAACATCGAATTAATACTTTGCTTAAACTGGAAGAAGAAAGAGAGTTAGCTAGAAAAAAATTTGACCAACACCAGAAGACAGTGAAACGCTGGTTCAATCACAGAAAATCATCTAGTAGAGATTTTGAAGTAGGTGACCTAGTTCTGAAATGGGACAAAACGCACGAAGAAAGAGGAAAGCATACTAAGTTCCAATGCCTGTGGCTGGGACCGTTTATCATTATAGAAAAGCTCGGTCCCAGCACATTCAAATTGCAGACGCTGGAGGGAGACATCGAGAACCTTCCGGTAAATGGCCATCTAATCAAAAAATATTTCTGTTGATACCCCTTAGGGGATTATTCTGTACATACCTTGCATTATTTTCTTGGTTTGTGGAAATTTCTAGTGTTTTCATTTTATTTGTTTTCTTTGAATATCCTCTAGCATCTATTTGTTGTTTTATCTGCATAATTTTTTAGAGTGATCAATTCATTTAATCTCTGGCTGATGAATTTTCACCAAATCTTGTGGTTGACTTACAAATCATGTATCATGATATTTACTATCCTGAGTATTGCCGTGCTTCCCTTAAAAGTTCACTAACAACTGTTTTACATCTTAAATAGTGAACGGGTTTTTTGCCTTTCTAAATCTTACCAGAAACTCTTAAGTCATATAAATATAAATTAATAAGACGAGCCTCCTCAAATATTTCTCCAAAAGGATTAGGGCAGTATCTGTCAAAGGTTATCTGTTCAAGTGTTTTACGCCACCCCCTCTCATTAAGAGATTTAGACTTGCCTTCCCATCTACTAAGATGATCTCATTTGAGATTAAATATAACTACAATCTGGCCATGGTTGGATTTGAATACGAAAGTAATTAATTTTTAAATAATCTGAAGGACAGAGGGTGTCATTACGAGCCAGTCTATTCAGGATCATAGATCTGCATTTAGTGACATTGTCGGTTCCGGTCACCAAGCTGGGACAATGGCCCTTCGATCAAACACTGAGGGATAAAAGGTCTCATCACGAGCCGGTTTATTCACTGAAGTGCAGATTGGTGACTGACATGGTTACTATCTGGTTACCAAGCCAGAGCCGTGGCCTTCAAGTATTTTTTTTTTAAACAATCGTGATAATAGTAATATTTCAACCTAACCAGAATTGTCTATCTATAGCTGGAAGATGGGATACTAGCACTCTTTGGGCTTTGAAGCAACCCTGTCGAAGCTATGGACTTCTGGTGGCAGTAGGGCCATGCTTGTGGTATCAAGACATCATTCTTCAAAATCGAGCCTCCTATTTCCTTACTTCATTTGGACTGATTTTTGCGAGGGACCTGATCTTTATTAAATAAATAATTAAAAGTGTAAATTTCTAGTAAACTTTAGAAATATGAAATCCCTGAATCTGTTTAAGATGCAAAATATTGATTTCTATATAATGGTATACATGAGGCATCTAATATTTTGATTGAATGATTTCAGGCAAAGAAACAGAGATAACTATTCTTCCCAGTCAGTCGCCATCTGTTGTGCTCTTACCCAATAGCCTCGAAAAATTTCATCAAGCAAATTAAAATTTTTGAGGTTAAACATTTGAATTTCTCATTTCAGGTTACGGAATCAGGAGCTACTGAAACGGTGAAATTTCATTATTTTATAACCTTGGGTACTATTGTTATTTGGCAAGATTATTATATTAAAACCATTATTTTTAAATGGATTTATGCATTGAATTAGGGAATAAGCATTCTTTGATTTATATGCCTTTTACCATAACCTGACTTCGACCTTGTTTAAACATTTATCATTTGGTATGTTTTTATTTTTGTTTTAATTGCAAGTTTAACAAGGTTATGGGACATGGAAGGCTAATTATTTCACACTTGGATTCCTTACCAAAATCATGCAAACCTTTATGCCCAAGGTTTATCCTCCAATATTCGAACCATGCTCAATCCAACCACAAGCAGGTAATCTCGATTTTCATAATATTCTCCTTACGTGGCCTATATTTCTGCATTTGATTGTCAGGGTTGATATAATGGGTTATGCGATGTATGCTTTCCATGTAGCATGCTCACCATTCTCGAGGGTTGAAATTATTACCTAGCAAGGTTTGTGGTTTAACACCTGGGGGTTCTTTGCCTATCAACCAATTCAAGTCACATCGCCATCTTTTGCCATTATTTGATCACCCCTCTGTATAATCATTTATGTTCGCTCATGCCAATTTTACAGGGTTTCTATGTGATTTTATCCACATCTCCTTTCCTTTATGAAAAAGTCATATTTCATTGTCTATGGTTTTTTCTTGGCTTGTGTCTCGAATGGTCTCTCTCCAGCGCTCTAGGTTACTGCAATCCATTGTATCTTCTCTTTGCACAACTATGTGCATTCTCACTCATAGTCATGGCCCCGATTGTCAGGGTTGAACCTAATAATATGAAGCTTCTAGATGAGGATCCTAAACTCCTAGCCAAAGTAGAGGCAGTCGGGTGGCTCCCGTTTTTTAGCAAATTCGCAGACTCGAATCCTGAAATTACCAAGTTGTTTTCCCTCTCGTTGGTTAATGGTAGAGCTAAGGTGGCCGATCTTCAGTTCATAGTGGATGAGCGTGTAGTCACCTTGGCCATGGACCTACCTTTAGCAGGTGAATGCTGGTTTAAGTCTAAACAAATGAAATTCACCGAATGGAGGCAAATGCTAAAAAACCACTACCAAGAGGTGTCTTTCAAGGATGGTGTTTCGTGTAAGTATTTTAAGATGGAATGGAGACCTGTGTTGGAGGTCATTCACAGGTATGTTACGTGCGAGGGTCATCTTGCTTCTGCATATGTTTATCATCTTAGGTTAATGACTGTATTTCTTGGTCAGCCTATCAATCTACCTTATTACTTAGTCCAAAGTATGACTAAAATGTCTGCGGCCATCAAGAAAGGGCCTAAAAATATTGGTCAAAGTATTTTCCACCATGGTCTTGTTATAATGCTAGTGGAAATGGAACTGTCCAAATGGAATCAGACCTGGGATCATTTTCTTGAGAAAAATGGTTTCATAGCGTTTTTCCACTACCAATTTGACTGTGCAGAGGAGTGTTCTTGGCATCGGCAGCCTTGTGAAACCCCAACTCTACCTGCACATAACCCTATGACAAACCCTAATGCTCATGTAAACCCTAACATCCAGAAGAATTGTGCTCCCGCTCCAATGTAAGGTCCCAGCTCTCCCGTGTATCCCAAACAAAAGAGGGATTCCGTAAACCCTTCCTTGGTAACCCTGAACCATGATGATGAACCCTGCGCACAGATGAGTGAAACACCAAGTGCTAGGGTTACGGGCATAGTAACTAGGAGTATGGTGGCTAAAGCTAATACTGTTAAGCCCTCTATGAAGAAAAATAAAGACATAGAAACAATTGTATTGGACGATGAGGAGCATGGTCCTGTCTCTCATGATTGCCCTGACATGGATCCCGAGCCTGTGACTCACCCGACAGAACATAGCCCTCATATTCCTGATATGGGTCCCGAAATGGATTCTGTGCCAGATCCTCAAATCAAGGGTAAACCTGCTAAGGGGGATCCAGCTGGTTCATACCAATTTAGTGAAATAGTCCACCCACTATTCGTCAATCACTTTCTTGATAAGATACGTCGCATGGAAATAGAAACAAAGGAGGTAGTAGCACTTAATGATTCTATGAAGGCAGAGAATACGAGGTTGCAGGAAAAATTTGACTCAGCCTACAAACGCATCCAGCACTTGAAACAATAGAAGAAGTTGTTAATCCCAAAAGTTCAGAAATTCTACCGTAAGAATCATAAAAATGAAGAAAGAATTCATGAGCTGAATGCTCAGGTTGCCTTAATGGAGCTAAAAGGTTCCTCGCAGGCTCCATTTTCTCAAATACCGGCCACTGGTGTGAACATATAGGTTTACAATACCCCTATTAGAACATAGCATTTTGGGATACTCACGTTTTGTACAGATGCCTAGAAAATAATTTCAGGTTTTGAAGTATGTAAATAGAAGCAACAAATGATATGAGGTTATTTTTATTTTGCAGTTATTGTTTTGAGTTAATTAGTTAGTTATGTTATTTAGGTTAATTACCCTCGCGGTTTGTGCTAATTTTTACTGTTTTGATATTGCAGATGATTTGGTTGGTTTTCCAAGTGCGCCTTCTCTGGATTCTGATAATCACATGTTTCCAGGATTATCTCCGAAGAATTGTGAGGGAACCAGTTGAAGCCGATCTCAATTATGGATATATCGTTTTCCAGGTGTCATCAATCTACTAGTTTCTTTGTCATTTTTAGTTTGGCACTATAGTCCAAATCTTTTCGATTTCAGGATATCGCAATGTGTAAAGAAAATGACAATTACATTTGTCATTTTTTTTTTCAGGTTAAGATTGCAATAGTATCGATCCCTGTTTCTTGGTAAATTAGAAATATCTCTATACGAGATCTAATGTATTTAAGGAGGCAAGGTTCATAGTATTAAGGGGTCGATGGTTGGTGAAAGGAACAAGGCAGAATCAAGTCGCTTTGACATTTCCCTGCAACTAAGAAAATTACTTGTTTATAGTTACAGCATCCTTTTGACTAAAGATATCACAAGTATATTTGTAGTATTTTCATTATTGAGGTGTGCTTGTAGTATCGTTTGATCCTGCTATTTTCTTTTTCGCATATTTCTATGTTTTTCATTTTTCTTTTGAGAAAATGTGCAAACGTATTATGTTAAATTGTCAATCTATTCTGGGTTAACTTGCAGATTCATATCATGTATTAAATTTTGATTTTATTGTTCAAATATATATGATATACTATTTCTGTGTTTTATCTTCTTCTTCCTCATAATTTTTTCTGAAGATTTCGAGATTGTCTGCACATCATTTTTAACTACAAGTTAATTTCGGGATTAATGTTATTATGCTCCTGATCAGGATAGGGTATATAGGGTATATGTGTGTTAGTTTTTTTTCATTTAATTCATATAAACTATATTGAATCTGATCTTCATATTTGCACTCTGTCAAATTTTCGTTCAATCTTATTATAGATGTATATGTGTCTATATTGTAAATTATATGATTGGTTTAGTTTGTTAACAGTTTCTTTTTTATTTATTGCTGTAGATATATGTTAATCGGTTTAATTAGATGAATTTTTAGTTACAAGTTGTGTATCATATGAACTAATTTAGTAATTAATCAGTTTTAACAGTTTCTTTTGTATATTCATAATTGTAGTATATATTCAGCTAACAATTATTTACGTTATTTCTTTCCTTTGAATATGCTCCTATAATTGGGAGTGATTTAAGAGAAGGCAACGAGGCCTTAATCCCGTCAGAGACAGCTATCTAACGACTGGGAGCAGCCTTTGAAAGCTCTTGGATCGGGTTTCCTCTTAGTTGACTATCGCGCTGATATGGCTCGTCAACAAAATGATAAATTTGTACTGGCATATGGTATTGGATGATCCAAGTCGCCTTCAGCTGGATGCACAAGAAAAACCCCCAACACAGTAGAAGAAGCATCAACATGCACATGGAATTCTTTATTCCAAACAAAAAAACCAGTATTGGTGCAGAGGCCATCTTAGTCTTCAGGGTATCGAAGCTTCCTTGACATTCCAGAGTCCATTCAAACATGACATCTTTCTTTAACAACTTTTCCATAGGCGCGGTAATCCCAGCGTATCCTTTGATAAACTTTCAATAGTATCCCATATGCCCTAGTGTTTCTCAAAGCATCTTTACATTCGTCGGTGGTCGTAAACTAAGGATCAGCTCAATCTTCGCTGGATTGACCAACAGACCTTCTTTGCATACAATGTGCCCAAGTAGCATGCCAAAGGGTGCACATAAAATACATTTTTTGGAATTCAATGCATTCTTATGCTGCCTACACCATTCTAGCATCAATCGCAGTTTGTCCAGATGGTCTTTAACTAGGCCATAGATGGTCCAGTCATCCATAAATACGTACAGGAAATTTTGAATAAAATCTTTAAATACAGCAAGAACTACATGGGAGAATACAACGGGCACATTCTTCAGCCCAAATAACATGATGGTATACTAAAAACAGCCCCACTTAGTGACAAATGTATTCTTATGGCGATCGTCCTTTGCAATCCAAATCTGGTGGTATACCAAAAAGCCATCTATGAAGGAATATACCTCCTGGATACCTACACCTTACAGGACTTCATCTATAAAAGGGGTAAGAACGGATCGTGCACACATGCATCATTCAACTTTCTTAGATCGACAGAAATGCAAATTTCACTAGTTTTCTTATCTTGGACCACCATCGGGCTTATCCACTCTAGTTCTTCTACAAGTTTAATGATCCTAGCATCGAGCATCCTATCAATATCAGATTTCACATGATCCTTGTATCGCGGTTTAGTCTATACAACCTTTGGCGTACTAGTTTTGCATATGGCTTGAGTGGAATCTTCATTTCCACCAAGTCGCCAAGTATCCCCTTCATTTCTAAAAATCGTGTTGGGAAAAGGTCCTGGAATTCATGCAGTAGATCTGTGATTTTGGCCATCGTCTCTTCACCCCAATAGTCTCCGACATTATAAAATTTTGAATTTTCAGCTGACCCAATGCTAACTTTCCAGATCTTTAGTGGTTGGTTCATCGAGTCCATCGGTATGTCAGGAGCTACAACACCACGTCTTCCTTTGGACTCTGGAATATTAACATTCTACAGCTTGTCATCATCTCTAGGTTCCCCAGACAAGTTGTAGCACATCATCATGGATTGGATGGAGCAATTTGCATGAGGATCAATGGGGTATGCAACAGGGATGAATTTCAGTACTACATCATGGATAATGTGCAAAGTGTTACATACCTTGGTGTTGGAATCCTGGAAGCTAAACGTTTTCACAAATCAAACTGACAACTCCTCCCAAGTGGTAATGGTTCTGTGCAATTCTACTACCACATGCCAAGATCTTGGAATCTCTTCTAGAGTATGAAAAAATGCATGAACCTACTCATCTTTGGGCCGCGATGTCCATAACGTCTGACACTCAATTAAATTTCTGGCATGGTCATTTATTCCATCATATCTCCCAGCAAGATAGACCTCTACGTTGCTAAAGTGGACCATCATCAACCTGTGGCACTACTCCCAGTCATGGATTGTCTCTTTTTGTGTCTCCCACCATACATCAAGAGCCAGTATCCTTTGCAGTTCAAACATTTTTTCTTCAAATTCTTGAAAGAACTTAGATAGTCCCAGTAGTCCTTCATAAATGGGCAACTCGACAATCTCAGTCGCAACATGTCGAAGAGATTGTGTAATCAACCCACACTTTCTGAATGATACCTCATGTAGCTGATTATTCCAATTTTCTAGAGCATCGTTAGAGTCATAGGATGGGGAACTTGCACTGTGCCATCCAAGTTTTCTGTTGACAGTACAGTGGATATAGCCCTCAAAGATGTTATAAGCATGATCCCAACTTCTCCCGACTTCATCCCTTAGAAGTTCGATATATGGCTATCCTTCTTGAGGGTCCATAGGAGCAATGACCCTAACATCCTGGTTTTGAAATGTCATAACACATTTTTTTAAGTTGATAACTACCATGCTATCATTATCCCATCCAATTCCTAGTAGAGCAAGATAGGAACCACCATCTCCCACAAATTCTATCACATCAAAGTCAGCACGTGTTTTCATACCTTCAATGTCAACAACCAAGTTTGAAATACGACCAATGGGATGAACCTTCACCTGGTTTGCTAAACGCAGCTGTACCGGTGACCATCCCAATTTTGGTTTTCCCATCAATTTCTAGGTTTTCTTTGTCAGGATGTTTACATCTGATCCAAGGTCCAAAATTACTGTGTCAACCTCATAATCTCCAATCTAGACATTCATCCTCATATCCTTGCCGATATTCCTATTTTGCAAGGAATTCACAGTAGAATCCTTCACTGTCTTATCCAAGAGGTGCAATAATGTCTCAAGATTGACAAGGGCATTTGATTCCCTCACTAGTGATAGACAATTGTCAAATAAATTGTACAGGGTACCGTACTGTCGTGATGGTCCTACTTCTAAAGATGGATTGAAAGAAAATGGCATAGCAACAATTGGTATCTTTCCTGAATTTTCCTGATTTCATTCTTTGCATCAAAGAAGGTATCTTTCTCTATCACAATATCAAACATGACCTTCTTTTTACCAGTGAGCTGAACTTGTAGCCATAGTCAATCCTCCCCAGTTATCGCACCAACATGAGTGACAATCCCAACATCAACATCCTTCATCAGCGGTTCAGCCTGAATAGTGGCAACTGTCCATCCCTGGTTCAAAGGTGGGTTCAAATTCAATGGTTGATTCATCAGTTGGTTATATGTCTAAGGCAGGTTCTGAGTCTAAGTCTGCAGTGGGACCTGGTTCTGCATTATTGGATGGTTCTATACTTAGAATGAAGGATGATTCTGATTTTGTGCATTCTATAACTGAGGAATTTGTCCTTCCTACCATTTTGCAATCAACCGAGGGAAACTTTCAACATTATCACCACTAGCTGCACTGTGCATGAGGTCACTCCCTCTATTAATGCCCAAATACCCCACTAGTGTAGCACTTGACTTATTCAATACCTTGTCCTCCTCCACAGCCAAATCCTCCTCCTCGACCTCTAAACCCTCCGTGGAATCCTCCTTGCTGATACTGCAGTTGGTCCATTTGTTGTTGTGGTGGGTTAGGTTGCTGCTGGACATATTGCATGGCTTGAACATATTGTTTTTGATTATATTGGAGTCGTGGTGCTTGGTTATACTGTGGTTATACCACCATTTGTAGTTGTGGTGCTAACTAGGGCTGCGCTATAAACTGTTGTTGTAGTTGTGCATGGACAAACTACAAAGGAGGTGGTGGTGTATATGGTACTTGTGCTAATGGTTGAAATAATTGAGGTTGTGATTGAATTTTTTGGGGGTCCTCCCCTTTCATAAAGTATGAATCATACTTCCTTTCCTAGAGAAAATCATAACCGTGATAGTTTTTGTCATCATGTCCAATTGACCTACAAAATGTACAGTACAAAATTTCTGTTTTGGTAACCATCTTCTGCATGTAATCACAGTTCTCATGTTGATTCCCATAGACCTGATAGATGCGACACCATGGTACACCAGCACCACTTAATGGATTAGGGGCTCTTGATAGAAAATAGTTCTGAAATGTTGGGCTGGTATCCTTGGTATGTCCACTTGCATGGAAACGGGTGCACTAAAGATCATCATGATCTTCCTTGGCTGTTTTGATGTCTTGTAATTACAGTGCAAATTGGCCAACTGCACCTAAATCTGATTCATTCCAACAATGATTTCCCCTATTGGCGATGTGTCCAATTTCATCACAGTCTCGAGACCCTTTCTCTGCATCACAATCTTTTGTGGCATTAATGGTTATCGGATATGTGGGACAAGCGCTCTGATAAACCATTATTTATGCTGAACATCACTCATCTGAAAAATTACCCGAGCCATCAATGTCTTAAATCACTGATCAAAATCCCAAATCATTTCACTAGGGAATTGTTTGATCTCTATTAATTCAATAATGAATTGAGCTTCGGACTTTGGCTTATTAAATTCCTCAAATAGCCTTTTTTTAATCTCATCCAATGTTTTTATGGCACCTCCCTAAGGTATCCATGTGAATCTCATAAACCATTCCAATGCGTGGCCCCTCAGAGTAGTGGCTAGCTAACTTTACTTGACATCATCATCAATAGTTTGTTGAGCAGTCCAGATCACTTCACATAAGACCCAATACTACTATGGATCGTTGGTGCCATTTCCATTGAATATCGACAACTTCATTTCATCTCCTGCCATTCTAGATCTTCTTCCTCCTGCTCGTGCTCTATTACTAGACTGTTGCTGATACATCGGGCAAGTCGACGTAGAATGCGCATTCCTTCCTCGTGCCGGAGTAGTGCATGAAGGAGTAGAAATGTTACTGCTGGGGTTTGATTCTGTCATTCTTCTAGGTGTAGCCTAGGCCTGTATTTCCTCATCATCACAAAAAGGTTTCTTCAGCCTATATGGTTATTCCTCATGGTATCACACTTCGACTTCAGTAGGACCTTCTCCTGTCCTCTGCCTCTTTTCTTGAAACCTTTCTCCTCCACTCATACAACCACTTGTTTCTTCGGTGAACTTTACATTCTCACCAGAACTCATGCCAATCTACCCCTCACTTCCTTATGCATTTCCCCCCTTTCTATCATAGTTCCTACATCCCCTGCACACTAGAGTCCACTACTCTTGTTCCATCTTTAGGATACCTTTTTCACAGACTAGTTGCTTAATCGACAGTTGCAGCGACAATAACAATCTTCCTCGAGGTCCATTGAAAAACTGTCTTTCTACTTGACAAAAATATTTATTAGTATCAACAGAAAACATAGTGATGTATCCTTCTAAGATACTATCCAACCATACCTTGACTGCCCGCGATGCCTTGTTACTGGTCTCTTGCAGCGCCTGGATCAATTTTGGGGTCCAGGATGTTGGCTCTCCTCCTTGAAAGTTTGCCTTCTTCTTAGCGAAATTTGCCAACCATTCATGCAAGAGAACATAGAATTCACAAAATAACCATTCATGAGGGCCATCTTGCATATATCTATCCAACTAGTGGCCCATCTACAGCTTAGGATTCTAGTTTTTGGTTTCAGCAAACTCCCACAAATTTAGATCAAACCAGCCCTCAATCTTTGATCGAGTCGGATTCCAGAACATATCCTCCTCCAATTTGCAACTCGGTCCTGGCAACAGAACCATTTGTTGGTGAAACCCACCAAAAAAGCTTCATCGATAGGGGTTCCCACTCTGTCAATGCCCTATAGTGCAATATCCTTGAGCACCAACCCAGACAGGTTTTACCCTGCCCAACAACGTCTACGGAGCATACGAGGTCTCACCCAAGGAGTTCAAAGGAGAGCTGTCAGAACTGAGTTTCCAATAGTGGGAGAGGAGGATATGGGGATTTGATGGAGGGACACCATAACTTATGTGATCATCATACAATATCAAAACATCACAGCATTATTCATGGAACATCATAGCACATCAAACAATTATAGAAACATATATTGCATCAACATAAAAGCAACAGATCACATCGATATAGCAGAAAGAGATTGAATCACATCTATATTTTTTCATTGTAACAAAACAGAGTCGCAACATCATAGGATATCTATAGCAATAGACAATAATTGAGCCATAATCATCGCATTGTATTAATCTTGCGCAAATGTACCACATTACATAATTCTTCTTCGAAGTTGGAGACTACATACATCAGGAAGAAACCAGGAAAAAATCATAGTTAAGATATAAAATTATCCATAAAACAGATCACACCAGATCGTATCCCATACAATCGTGCATACAATCACATACAATCGCTCACAACTGCATCGCATATCACTCTTCCCTTCTATTGCCCCAAAATAGATCTATAAATAGGCTTATGCATTTACAACAAGGGTCCACTACTAACTGACTTCTAACCGCTACTGACCTATTGCAACAAAAATTGGTCAAAATAAACATAAAATATTCAAAAAGTGGTTATTTTCCACTTATCACGCCGATATTCCCTTTCACGGTACTGTGTGAGCTTGCACAGCTTTCACGACACTATGCAACTCACTCACCCCAAACCCCTTTCCAACATATATCGAGCTACCTCAAGTATCTTACCCAACCTTCAACTCCTTAGCTTACATGTTCTTGCAGTACTTCCAACTTCTCATTAGATATGATGAGGGCTTGAGATCTTGCTATCTTGCCACCAAACCATGGTGACCCACATAACCGACCACATGCATGAGTGGTGACGACATTGTAGTTTGTGTAAGATTAAGCTTGATGATAGAATATTCCTCGATTGATTCCTAAAAACTTTTCTACCACCCATAGAAAAAGATGTTGCATCTGAAGGCCCCTAATCCAAGGAGGAGGCCATAATGAAGGTACAATAGTTTGACTTGATCTATGCTCAGTTTGGATACCTTTACATTATTATTCCATACTCTCCCCATGGTGGCACCTCTCACCATGATGCATTGGGGGAATCCCATGTTGTGGATGGAATTCTAGGTTCGGTTTCCCATCACCCAAAGTACTATGTGGCACCTCCTATGATGCCACCACATCCAAGTAATACCACTTATGTTTCCCACCCAAACCAACCTCTCAACTACTCAAGGCTGATGTCTCATTCCGGAGCCACAACCTCCTATGCACAGCCCGTGCAGACTCCAACCTGACCAGCACGACAGTATTTAGGAAAAATGACCGAATTTGTATCCCCCCCACCTCCCCTAGTCTACTATGCACCATTTGTACAAGCCACTCAAGCCCCCGTCCCAGCTCCATCAACACTGTTGGGACAAGTTTTTGCTCAAAATAATCATCCCAACCAACCAGCCCCCAATAACCAACAAGGGAAAGGTAGAAATAACCAATCTCGGAATGGAGGTAACAACCAACGGTAAGGAGGCAGCCAATAGCTGAATCCTCCCAACAACACCGGAGCAAACCAGCTGAATCAAAATCCCTAACAACCAAACCCACCTAGATGCAATGCTCTGTTACGCACAAATCAACCATGCAAACTATGTGACATCTACAGGCACTGCATGCATGAATTCCCCCTCACGAGTTGCACCTTTTTATTGGGAGGGGATTTTCCCCCGAGTGTTGATATCCTACACATGTATCCTTGCATTGAGCATAGGTATGTTCCATTGCTTGGAACTAGTTTTTTTTCCCTTATGACACTCATCTCCTCCTAGTTTGTAACTATAAAGCTAGTTTATTCTTTTTTTAAGCTTTTCAAATAACTGAAAAAGTCTAAAAAAATCAAGAAACCAAAAAGTCGGACAAGGAAAGATGTTATCTTTTGGCAGCTGTCGAGTTGTGTTGCCTTCGAATAGAGCACTGCATATCACATCCATTGGTTGGGTTATAGTTTGACTTAGGAGCTGTACTCGTTATCTGAGTTTATCTCCACTGACTGGTTAAGCTTCCAGTCCCTATGGAGCCTCTGTTGATGCCTCCTGTGTCACAGAGATGTCCCAGTCTGTATATCGAGTCTATGCTGCCTTCATTCAGTCACCATACGTCGTTATGCTCTTGTTCGAAGGAAGGTGAAACCTGTGTCGGCCATTCCTCAGTTATCTTGACTTTGCATGTCGGCCATTCCCGGTATAGTTACTGGTTCGTGCACTTTATGATCGAGTCCTTCCACATTAGACAGATTTGCTGAGTACCTCATGATGGATGATGGGGGATGCCTTAATGCCCTCCTTCCAGTAGATTTCATCCCATCGACTTCAAATCATTTATTCTGGGATTGGAATCTAGAGTCCTTTTGAGTGCCTTGAGACTTGCAGTCATCAGTGGCAGGTTTTCTCGCCATCAACAGTTTCCTTGGAATACGTCAATGTCCCCTAATCGATGGATTCTCTCAAGTGTTCAACCTCAACGCATCTATTCACACTTGTTAGTTTGCACTCTAGTACCTAGCTTCCCATTATCATTATCAGTGGGTAATCTTGCGTCTGTTAACGGTATACATCAATGACCGGTAATCAGACGATGGACTACTATGTTCGACCTCGACACCTCTATTCGCATAGTAGGACATGTACTTGTAGCAGTTTGTGTAGAAGACCTTCCAGAGTAGTGGCATCTCTTATATGCTACCTCCTTGATTGTGCCAGTGTTCATGAGATTTCAGCTCTCATGACTTGATTCCAGTGTATGTCAGATATCATCAGCCATTATGGAGATCTTGATCTATTGTATATCTTCAGCCATTTTGGAGATCATGTTCCTATGTATATATTCATCATGGAGATTTTGATCTATGTATATTGTACGTGGTGATAACCACATATGTGATATCATGTATTATGCCTATTCATGGCCATTGTACTCTTATGTATAAGGGACTGCTATATGTACTTGCAGTTGTATGCAGAGTTGTATCATTGTACTATGCTGATTAGGTGGCTGGTCTTCCATTTGGGATCCTTCATCACTCCACTCCTAGGATGGAATTATAATGTATTTCGGCCATCTTATGACCCCTCTGACCTCACACATTAGGGGGCATCTGTTATAGTGTATTTCAACACTCTACGTGAATCACACTTTGTATGGCCTTCCCCTGTCCCGCTGTAGACTCTTTAGACCCCATGGACCATATTTTATCCTTTGATGTTTCCTTGATCATCCCTAAAAACTATACAAAAGATGATATACACGGATTTTTCCCCGATAACCACGTACATACGCGAGTTTGACCCTTATATCCGCGTACATCGGGATGTGTGCATAGTCCAAATCCTTTTGGAGTTTTCCTTGACATGAATCCGACTCATTTGACTCTTGGCCTTCCATATGCCTTGAGATCGCTCAGATTCGACCCTTCATTATCCCTTTTGAAGCTATATAAGGAACCCCTTGGTACATCAAAGGTATATAGAGAGATTGAAAGCAACGAAACTATAGTCCATTGTTGCCGAAATTTATTCTTGAGTCTGCATCCCTTTGTCCCTTTGGAGCACTGTTGTGT
>LPNX010998466.1:61363-73744 GCA_001517045.1 Pseudotsuga menziesii | reverse complement strand
CACCGCCACATTCACCTCCTCACATTTTTCAAAGACCACCTTCACCACCTCCATCACCAAGGAACATGGAAAACCCAAACCCGAACCCCAATGCCAATATGCCATGGTTAGCATAGGATGTGGTCGCTGTTCCAGGTGATCAACATCCTTTACCAAAGCATCCCAAGAAATTGTTGCCCAAATTCAATCCCGAGCTAAAAGAGCCTGCAGAAGACCATGTTAAGAAATTCATGCTAGCAGTTCATCTTTTGAATGTTGAGCATGAAGATGTAGTCTACCAGCTTTTCCCTTACACATTTGAGGGCAAAGCCTTGACTTGGTAATTCTCACTTACTGCTGGTTCTATTACTAGTTGGAATGACTTCGAGTTGGCTTTCATGAATAAGTTTGGAGACGATAAGACTCCAGCCGTGTTGGTTTTTAAAATTATCTAGGATCCATATGGAAACTAAGGAGAAAGTCAAAGACTTTAACCAAAGGTTCCTGACTCTTAGAAACAGAATCCCTGCCACCTTAAGGCCTGCTGAAGATGTCACTATTGAATTCTATACCTCAGCTTTACCCGTGTCTATGGCCATGTTTGTCAGGACAGCTGCCAAACCCACTCTCACTGAAACCTTTGACGAAGCCATTAAGGTCGAGAAGGAGATGTCTGCTATTAAGACAAACACTGGGGTAGACATGGATTCTGCCTCCTCTTCTCACAAAAAGAATGAGAATCCTTCCAAAACCACAAATCCTGATAAGAAGGATCAAGACGCACTAGACTTAGACAGCCTGCAGAGAGTCGTAAAGAAGCTGTCCAATGAAATCATTGATCTGAAGAAAAGTATTTCTAAAAGTATTCTGAATAAAGATCCACCCAAGCAGCCTTTTAGAAGACCATTCCAAAATATAGCTGCTAAACAGACCCCACCTTCTGAGACTAGTAACGTAGATGAAATTAATAACTTCCTAAAATTATTGGTCTCAGGCTTAGAAACTTCAGCTGAAAGTGAAACCCAATCTTCAGGACAGAGTTCTAAGGATGCCCAAGGTACAGATAATAACACTGAAGAACAACCTCCTCAAACTATCATCCACTTCTGGGATACCACAGAAGTGACTGACGATGAAGAGGTCGCTGCTATAAATGTCAATCAGCATCAATATAATACTAGGAGAAAGAAGAATCAGTCCTTAGGGGAACCATCCAAAACACCTACCGATGGTAGTCTAATTGTCAAAACAAGAAACCAACCCTCAAACACTAAGTCTACACCTTCTCTCAATTTAGAGTATGATCTGGTTGAGGATTTGAAGAAACTCAGAGCCAATATTTCTATCTTCAAACTCCTCAAATTTCCCGCTATTCGAGACAAGATTATTCAAGGGGTTTCTCTAAATAAAAATGGAAAAACTTCCTCCACTCAAAACAGTTCTGTTAGTACTAAAGACAATCCAACAAAAGCTTCAGTTAATGCCTCATCCATAGGTAAGAAATCAGATTCCTCAACTCCTCCTTTTCTGCTCACATTTGAAATCTGCAATCGCAAGGTACACAATTGTATGATAGATTCAAGGGCTTCAAAAAATGTCATGCCATATTCGGTATGTAAAAAACTTAATACAGTCCCCGTCCCATGTGATACGAACATTGTGCAACTTGACCGATCTAACATAAAGGTAATAGGAAAGATGAATGAAGTACTGTTAAGATTAGACTCAAACCCTCAGGTTCATTTCATCATTGACATAATTGTTACAGATATCCCTGAGGCATATGGTTTATTCCTTAGCAAAGATTGGTTTGAAAAATTGAAGGGATATTTTTCAATGGACTGGTCACACTTATGCCTGCCTCATAATGGTCGCCCAAACAAAATTAGAATTGATCGAGAGCATTATATGAAGCACACGGTCACCGAACTGGATGACTCAAACGAACCAGTGTTATTTGTTGATACTATAATGGGAAATTATATTGCTGATTCCTTTTTTGGAAACTTTGAGGCTGAAACTTCGTCAGTTCAAAATCCAGAACAGAGTACAAATTTTTTCATTTTACGCAAGTTACGGATGAAATTCCAGTTGTAAATACTATACATTTAGACCTGAATAATGGACTCTGGTCCCTATACTTTGACGAATCTATGTCGAAGGAAGGGGCTAGGGCCGATTGCTTGTTAATAGATCCCCACAGAGAAAGGTATTTTGTTGCTTGTAGGTTGGAATTTGAGTGTACTAATAATATTGCTGAATATGAAGCCCTTATTCAAGGGCTGAAAAAGGCAATTGATCTAGGAGCTAAAGCTCTGGTAGTATTAGGAGATTCTAAAATTATCATTAAATAGGTACGCAACACTATACATTGCATTGCTGGTCATCTAAAAAATTACCAGATAGAGGTGTGGAATTTATTATTATCATTTGAAGCTTTTAATATAAATTCTATTCCTCGTTATTTGAATCAGGAAGCAAATCTGTTAGCAAATGTTGCTTCAATGCTAATTCCATCTAAAGGGATATTTGCTGATTCATTCTCTGTCGAACTACTTTTCAGGCCTTCCATACCTGATAATATTGTCAATTGGAGAGTCTTTGACCATGAAGAGAAATTAATCAAGTTTTTGACCATGAAGGACACCTTCAAAGATGCAATCATCGATGAGATAACTCATGATGAAGATCTGTACAACTTTTCGGTAATTCACGAACCCTGTTCGATTGAAGAATCTCTTAATCAGGTCATTACTATTCCTAAATCTGTAATTAAACTTGAGAAGTTCTATGATTTGAAGGACAAATTTAAAGGTGCAAGGAACTGAAAACCAACAGCTCTATTATGCAATTTGAAGTCATAAATTTAGGCACTGAAAATAATCCTCAATGTGTCAATCTAGGTAGTACATGTACCCCCCAAGAAAAAATAGCCTTCATAAAACTCTTTAATGATTTTAAAGACATTTTTGCTGGGACATATGACAATCTCAAGACATTTGATCCAAACATAATGCAACATGTCATCCCGATGAAACAACAGGCTAAACCATTCCAGCATAAATTAAGAAAAATGCACCCTAGCCTGGAACTAGCTGTTAAGAAAGAGCTTAACAAACTCCTGGCTGCCAGAATAATTTTTCCAGTGTGGCATACGCAGTGGGTGGCAAATATCATCTCGGTTAGAAATAAAAATGGTGAGATTAGGTTATGTGTCAATTTTTGAAATCTAAACAAGGTTTCAGAAAAAGATAATTATCCCGTTCCCCCTATGGAAAAGATCTTACAACAGGGTTCTGGATCTAAAATGTTCTCACTTTTAGATGGCTTCTCAGGATACAATCAAGTATTTGTATCCAAAACAGATCAGTTGAAAACAACCTTTAGAACCCCTTGGGGAACTTATGCTTATAGGAAGATTCCATTTGGTTTAATTAATGCCAGAGCAATGTTTCAAAGGGCGATGGATATTGTGTTCAGAGGATTAATCAACCAATCTGTTGTCATTTACCTAGACAATGTAACTGTTTTTTTCAAAAAAGAGAGCTGATCACCTAACACATCTTAGGAAGGTTTTTGAACGTTGCAGGAAATATGGGATCTCCTTGAATCCCAAGAAATCTATCTTCGTTGTTACAGAAGGTAAATTATTGGGTTTTGTAGTTTCAAAATAAGGTATCAAGATTGACCCTGAACGAACCCAAGATATATCACAGATTCCTATGCCTAACTCAAAGAAAACTATGCAATCATTTCTAGGGAAAATAAATTTTGTCTCCAGTTTTATTCCTGGGTTCACTGAGATTGTCAGACCCCTTCAGAAAATGATTAAGAACGATGCTGATTTCAAATGGTCTACTGAAGAAAAGCAATCCTTTCACGATATATTAAAATCTATTTCTGAAGCACCCACCTTAACGAACCCTGATTTCTCCAAACCATTTATTTTTTACACCTTTGCATCTGACTCTTCGCATGCCACTATTTTAATGCAGAAAAATCAAGAAAACAATGAAGCTCCCATTGCTTTTACAAGTTCCAGTTTCAACGGCGCAGAGTTCAATTATCCAGAGGTAGACAAATAGGCCTTTGCTATTTTTACGTCAGTAAAACATTTTCGTCCATATCTGCTGAAGTCTCATACGAAGGTTATTGTGTTGTATTTCGCAGTCAGAAATCTTTTGGTGCAGAAAGACTTGGGTGAAAAGCGAGCCCATTGGGTTATAGCACTTCAGGAGTATGACCTAGAAATCAAGCCTTTGAAGATTGCCAGAGGATAGGGACTTTGTGAGTTAGCATTCGGATCTTTAGACATGTCAGAATATGATCTACACTTTATCAATGAACATTCTCTATTTGAAAGGGAAGTTGTTCCAATCTCAGTCCCCTCTGATTCCTGGTATCATGACATTAAGTTTTTTCTATTGCATGGAAATGCTCCTGAACATTTAGATTCACGTAGCAAAAGGTATTTGAGATTAAGATCTGCCCCTTATCAGCTGATCGATAACATTCTCTTCAGAAAAAAATTTCGAAGGGGTTCTCCTTCATTTTTTAGAAATAAATGAAGCTGATAGTCTGTTGTCTCAACTACATGCAGGGCCAGTTGGGGGACACTTTGGCGGGGAAACCACTGCACATAAAGTACTCAAAGCTGGTTATTAATGGCCTAATTTGTTTAGAGATGCATATTCCTTTGCTAGGAAATGTCAGGAGTGTTAGAGAGTAGACGAAAGACTTAAGAAAGCAGCATTACCTCTCCAGCCTGTTATTGTTGAAGTTCCATTTCAACAATGGGGTTTGGATGTTGTTGGTCCGATTACACCAGCTTCCTCACAGCAGCATAAGTACATTCTCATAGCCACTGATTATTTCACTAGATGGGTCAAAGCCATCCCTTTGCGAGTGGTTAACTCAAAATAGGTGATATCATTCCTTGACTCTTCTATTGTCACCAGGTTTGGCGTTCCAGAATCTTTGATCTTTGACAACGCAACCTATTTTTATTCTTTAGAATTAATAGAATACGCATTGGAAAAAGGTATAAAATTGAAGTATTCAGTTAATTACTATCCTCAAGGTAATGGATTAGCTGAATCCTCTAATAAAAATTTAATCAAGATTCTAAAATGCACAGTGGTTAATCATCATAAAAACTGGCACAAAGCCTTATCAAATGTCGTGTGGATTGACAGAGTGACTCCCAAAGTTGCCATAGGTAATTCTATTTTTTTCCTGGTATACGGTAAAGAAGCTATTCTACCTCCCCATCTATTTTTACCCTCTCTACAGCTCTCTCAATCAGTGCAGGAAATAGGATGTTCTGCCATGGAACATCGAATTAATACTTTGCTTAAACTGGAAGAAGAAAGAGAGTTAGCTAGAAAAAAATTTGACCAACACCAGAAGACAGTGAAATGCTGGTTCAATCACAGAAAATCATCTAGTAGATATTTTGAAGTAGGTGACCTAGTTCTGAAATGGGACAAAATGCACGAAGAAAGAGGAAAGCATACTAAGTTCCAATGCCTGTGGCTGGGACCGTTTATCATTATAGAAAATCTCGGTCCCAGCACATTCAAATTGCAGACGCTGGAGGGAGACATCGAGAACCTTCCGGTAAATGGCCATCTAATCAAAAAATATTTCTGCTGATACCCCTTAGGGGATTATTCTGTACATACCTTGCATTATTTTCTTGGTTTGTGGAACTTTCCAGTGTGTTCATTTTATTTGTTTTCTTTGAATATCCTCTAGCGTCTATTTGTTGTTTTATCTGCATAATTTTTTAGAGTGATCAATTCATTTAATCTCTGGCTGATGACTTTTCACCAAATCCTGTGGTTGACTTACAAATCATGTATCATGATCTTTACTATCCTGAGTATTGCCGTGCTTCCCTTAAAAGTTCACTAACAACTGTTTTACATCTTAAACAGTGAACGGGTTTTTTTCCTTTCTAAATCTTACCAAAAACTCTTAAGTCATATAAATATAAATTAATAAGACGAGCGTCCTCAAATATTTCTCCAAAAGGATTAGGGCAGTATCTGTCAAAGGTTATCTGTTCAAGTGTTTTACGCCACCCCCTCTCATTAATAGATTTAGACTTGCCTTCCCATCTGCTAAGATGATCTCATTTGAGATTAAATATAACTACAATCTGGCCATGGTTGGATTTGAATACGAAAGTAATTAATTTTTAAATAATTTGAAGGATAGAGGGTCTCATTATGAGCCAGTCTGTTCAGGATCATAGATCTGCATTTAGTGACATTGTCGGTTCCGGTCACCAAGCCGGGACAATGGCCCTTCGATCAAACACTGAGGGATAAAAGGTCTCATCACGAGTCGGTTTATTCACTGAAGTGCAGATTGGTGACTGACATGGTTACTATCTGGTTACCAAGCCAGAGCCGTGGCCTTCAAGTATTTTTTTTTTAAACAATCGTGATAATAATAATATTTCAACCTAACCAGAATTGTCTATCTATAGCTGGAAGATGGGATACTAGCACTCTTTGGGCTTTGAAGCAACCCTGTCGAAGCTATGGACGTCTGGTGGCAGCAAGGCCATGCTTGTGGTATTGAGACATCATTCTTCAAAATAGGGCCTCCTATTTCCTTACTTCATTTGGACTGATTTTTGCAAGGGATCTGATCTTTATTAAATAAATAATTAAAAGTGTAAATTTCTAGTAAACTTTAGAAATATGAAATCCCTGAATCTGTTTAAGATGCAAAATATTGATTTCGATATAATGGTATACATGAGGCATCTAATATTTTGATTGAATGATTTCAGGCAAAGAAACAGAGATAACTATTCTTCCCAGTCAGTCGCCATCTGTTGTGCTCTTACCCAATAGCCTCGAAAAATTTCATCAAGCAAATTAAAATTTTTGAGGTTAAACATTTGAATTTCTCATTTCAGGTTACGGAATCAGGAGCTACTGAAACGGTGAAATTTCATTATTTTATAACCTTGGGTACTATTGTTATTTGGCAAGATTATTATATTAAAACCATTATTTTTAAATGGATTTATGCATCGAATTAGGGAATAAGCGTTCTTTGATTTATATGCCTTTTAGAAAATTCGCAGACTCGAATCCTGAAATTACCAAGTTGTTTTCCCTCTCGTTGGTTAATGGCAGAGCTAAGGTGGCCGATCTTCAGTTCATAGTGGATGAGCGTGTAGTCACCTTGGCCACGGACCTACATTTAGCAGGTGAACGCTGGTTTAAGTCTAAACAAATGAAATCCACCGAATGGAGGCAAATGCTAAAAAACCACTACCAAGAGGTGTCTTTCAGGGATGGTGTTTCGTGTAAGTATTTTAAGAGGGAATGGAGACCTATGTTGGAGGTCATTCACAGGTATGTTATGTGCGAGGGTCATCTTGCTTCTGCATATGTTTATCATCTTAGGTTAATGACTGTATTTCTTGGTCAGCCTATCAATCTACCTTATTACTTAGTCCAAAGTATGACTAAAATGTCTGCGGCCATCAAGAAAGGGCCTAAAAATATTGGTCAAAGTATTTTCCACCATGGTCTCGTTAGAATGCTAGTGGAAATGGAATTGTCCAAATGGAATCAGACCTGGGATCATTTTCTTGAGAAAAATGGTTTCATAGCATTTTTCCACTGCCAATTTGACTGTGCAGAGGAGTGTTCTTGGCATCGGCAGCCTTGTGAAACCCCAACTCTACCTGCACATAACCCTCTGACAAACCCTAATGCTCATGTAAACCCTAACATCCAGAAGAATTGTGCTCCCGCTCCTATGTAAGGTCCCAGCTCTCCCGTGTATCCCAAACAAAAGAGGGATTCCGTAAAACCTTCCTTGGTAACCCTGAACCATGATGATGAACCCTGCGCACAGATGAGTGAAACACCAAGTGCTAGGTTTACGGGCATAGTAACTAGGAGTATGGTGGCTAAAGATAATACTGTTAAGCCCTCTATGAAGAAAAATAAAGACATAAAAACAATTGTATTGGATGATGAGGAGCATGGTCCTGTCTCTCATGATTGCCCTGACATGGATCCCAAGCCTGTGACTCACCCGACAGAACATAGCCCTCATATTCCTGATATGGGTCCCGAAAGGGATTATGTGCCGGATCCTCAAATCAAGGGTAAACCTGCTGAGGGGGATCCAGCTGGTTCATACCAATTTAGTGAAATAGTCCACCCACTATTCGTCAATCACTTTCTTGATAAGATATGTCGCATGGAAATAGAAACAAAGGAGGTAGTAGCACTTAATGATTCTATGAAGGCCGAGAATACGAGGTTGCAGGCAAAATTTGACTCAGCCTACAAACGCATCCAGCACTTGAAACAATAGAAGAAGTTGTTAATCCCAAAAGTTCAGAAATTCTACCGTAAGAATCATAAAAATGAAGAAAGAATTCATGAGTTGAATGCTCAGGTCGCCTTAATGGAGCTAAAAGGTTCCTCGCAGGCTCCATTTTCTCAAATACCGGCCACTGGTGTGAACATATAGGTTTACAATACCCCTATTAGACCATAGCATTTTGGGATACTCACGTTTTGTACAGATGCCTAGAAAATAATTTCAGGTTTTGAAGTATGTAAATAGAAGCAACAAATGATATGAGGTTATTTTTATTTTGCAGTTATTGTTTTGAGTTAATTAGTTAGTTATGTTATTTAGGTTAATTACCCTCGCGGTTTGTGCTAATTTTTACTGTTTTGATATTGCAGATGATTTGGTTGGTTTTCCAAGTGCGCCTTCTCTGGATTCTGATAATCACATGTTTCCAGGATTATCTCCGAAGAATTGTGAGGGAACCAGTTGAAGCCGATCTCAATTATGGATATATCGTTTTCCAGGTGTCATCAATCTACTAGTTTCTTTGTCATTTTTAGTTTGGCACTATAGTCCAAATCTTTTCGATTTCAGGATATCGCAATGTGTAAAGAAAATGACAATTACATTTGTCATTTTTCTTTTCAGGTTAAGATTGCAATAGTATCGATCCCTGTTTCTTGGTAAATTAGAAATATCTCTATACGAGATCTAATGTATTTAAGGAGGCAAGGTTCTTAGTATTAAGGGGTCGATGGTTGGTGAAAGGAACAAGGCAGAATCAAGTCGCTTTGACATTTCCCTGCAACTAAGAAAATTACTTGTTTATAGTTACAGCATCCTTTTGACTAAAGATATCACAAGTATATTTGCAGTATTTTCATTATTGAGGTGTGCTTGTAGTATCGTTTGATCCTGCTATTTTCTTTTTCGCATATTTCTATGTTTTTCATTTTTCTTTTGAGAAAATGTGCAAACGTATTATGTTAAATTGTCAATCTATTCTGGGTTAAATTGCAGATTCATATCATGTATTAAATTTTGATTTTATTGTTCAAATATATATGATATACTATTTCTGTGTTTTATCTTCTTCTTCCTCATAATTTTTTCTGAAGATTTCGAGATTGTCTGCACATCATTTTTAACTACAAGTTAATTTCGGGATTAATGTTATTATGCTCCTGATCAGGATAGGGTATATAGGGTATATGTGTGTTAGTTTTTTTTCATTTAATTCATATAAACTATATTGAATCTGATCTTCATATTTGCACTCTGTCAAATTTTCGTTCAATCTTATTATAGATGTATATGTGTCTATATTGTAAATTATATGATTGGTTTAGTTTGTTAACAGTTTCTTTATTATTTATTGCTGTAGATATATGTTAATCGGTTTAATTAGATGAATTTTTAGTTACAAGTTGTGTATCATATGAACTAATTTAGTAATTAATCAGTTTTAACAGTTTCTTTTGTATATTCATAATTGTAGTATATATTCAGCTAACAATTATTTACGTTATTTCTTTCCTTTGAATATGCTCCTATAATTGGGAGTGATTTAAGAGAAGGCAACGAGGCCTTAATCCCGTCAGAGACAGCTATCTAACGACTGGGAGCAGCCTTTGAAAGCTCTTGGATCGGGTTGCCTCTTAGTTGACTATCGCGTTGATATGGCTTGTCAACAAAATGATAAATTTGTACTGGCATATGGTATTGGATGATCCAAGTCGCCTTCAGCTGGATGCACAAGAAAAACCCCCAACACAGTAGAAGAAGCATCAACATGCACATGGAATTCTTTATTCCAAACAAAAAAAACAGTATTGGTGCAGAGGCCATCTTAGTCTTCAGGGTATCGAAGCTTCCTTGACATTCCAGAGTCCATTCAAACATGACATCTTTCTTTAACAACTTTTCCATATGCGCGGTAATCCCAGCGTATCCTTTGATAAACTTTCAATAGTATCCCATATGCCCTAGTGTTGCTCAAAGCATCTTTACATTCGTCGGTGGTCGTAAACTAAGGATCAGCTCAATCTTCGCTGGATTGACCAACAGACCTTCTTTGCATACAATGTGCCCAAGTAGCATGCCAAAGGGTGCACATAAAATACATTTTTTGGAATTCAATGCATTCTTATGCTGCCTACACCATTCTAGCATCAATCGCAGTTTGTCCAGATGGTCTTTAACTAGGCCATAGATGGTCCAGTCATCCATAAATACGTACAGGAAATTTTGAATAAAATCTTTAAATACAGCAAGAACTACGCGGGAGAATACAACGGGCACATTCTTCAGCCCAAATAACATGATGGTATACTAAAAACAGCCCCACTTAGTGACAAATGTATTCTTATGGCGATCGTCCTTTGCAATCCAAATCTGGTGGTATACCAAAAAGCCATCTATGAAGGAATATACCTCCTGGATACCTACACCTTACAGGACTTCATCTATAAAAGGGGTAAGAATGGATCGTGCACACATGCATCATTCAACTTTCTCAGATCGACAGAAATGCAAATTTCACCAGTTTTCTTATCTTGGACCACCATCGGGCTTATCCACTCTAGTTCTTCTACAAGTTTAATGATCCTAGCATTGAGCATCCTATCAATATCAGATTTCACATGATCCTTGTATCGCGGTTTAGTCTATACAACCTTTGGCGTACTAGTTTTGCAAATGGCTTGAGTGGAATCTTCATTTCCACCAAGTCGCCAAGTATCCCCTTCATTTCTAAAAATCGTGTTGGGAAAAGGTCCTGGAATTCATGCAGTAGATCTGTGATTTTGGCCATCGTCTCTTCACCCCAATAGTCTCCGACATTATAAAATTTTGAATTTTCAGCTGAACCAATGCTAACTTTCCAGATCTTTAGTGGCTGGTTCATCGATTCCATCGGTATGTCAGGAGCTGCGACACCACGTCTTCCTTTGGACTCTGGAATATTAACATTCTACAGCTTTTCATCATCTCCAGGTTCCCCAGACAAGTTGTAGCACATCATCATGGATTGGATGGAGCAATTTGCATGAGGATCAATGGGGTATGCAACAGGGATGAATTTCAGTACTACATCATGGATAATGTGCAAAGTGTTACATACCTTGGTGTTGGAATCCTGGAAGCTAAACGTTTTCACAAATCAAACTGACAACTCCTCCCAAGTGGTAATGGTTCTGTGCAATTCTACTACCACATGCCAAGATCTTGGAATCTCTTCTAGAGTATGAAAAAATGCATGAACCTACTCATCTTTGGGCCGTGATGTCCATAACGTCTGACACTCAATTAAATTTCTGGCATGGTCATTTATTCCATCATATCTCCCAGCAAGATAGACCTCTACGTTGCTAAAGTGGACCATCATCAACCTGTGGCACTACTCCCAGTCATGGATCGTCTCTTTTTGTGTCTCCCACCATACATCAAGAGCCAGTATCCTTTGCAGTTCAAACATTTTTTCTTCAAATTCTTGAAAGAAATTAGATAGTCCCAGTAGTCCTTCATAAATGGGCAACTCGACAATCTCAGTCGCAACATGTCGAAGAGATTGTGTAATCAACCCACACTTTCTGAATGATACCTCATGTAGCTGATTATTCCAATTTTCTAGAGCATCGTTAGAGTCATAGGATGGGGAACTTGCACTGTGCCATCCAAGTTTTCTGTTGACAGTACAGTGGATATAGTCCTCAAAGATGTTATAAGCATGATCCCAACTTCTCCCGACTTCATCCCTTACAAGTTCGATATATGGCTATCCTTCTTGAGGGTCCATAGGAGCAATGACCCTAACATCCTGGTTTTGAAATGTCATAACACATTTTTTTAAGTTGATAACTACCATGCTATCATTATCCCATCCAATTCCTAGTAGAGCAAGATAGGAACCACCATCTCCCACAACTTCTATCACATCAAAGTCAGCATGTGTTTTCATACCTTCAATGTCAACAACCAAGTTTGAAATATGACCAATGGGATGAACCTTCACCTGGTTTGCTAAATGCAGCTGTACCGGTGACCATCCCAATGTTGGTTTTC
>LPNX010998466.1:14267-61293 GCA_001517045.1 Pseudotsuga menziesii | reverse complement strand
ATTTCTAGGTTTTCTTTGTCAGGATGTTTACATCTGATCCAAGGTCCAAAATTACTGTGTCAACCTCATAATCTCCAATCTAGACATTCATCCTCATATCCTTGCCGGTATTCCTATTTTGCAAGGAATTCACAGTAGAATCCTTCACTGTCTTATCCAAGAGGTGCAATAATGTCTCAAGATTGACAAGGGCATTTGATTCCCTCACCAGTGATAGACAATTGTCAAATAAATTGTACAGGGTACCGTACTGTCGTGATGGTCCTACTTCTAAAGATGGATTGAAAGAAAATGGCATATCAACAATCGGTAGCTTTCCTGAATTTTCCTGATTTCATTCTTTGCATCAAAGAAGGTATCTTTCTCTATCACAATATCAAACATGACCTTCTTTTTACCAGTGAGCTGAACTTGTAGCCATAGTCAATCCTCCCCAGTTATCGCACCAACATGAGTGACAATCCCAACATCAACATCCTTCATCAGCGGTTCAGCCTGAATAGTGGCAACTGTCCATCCCTGGTTCAAAGGTGGGTTCAAATTCAATGGTTGATTCATCAGTTGGTTCTATGTCTAAGGCATGTTCTGAGTCTAAGTCTGCAGTGGGACCTGGTTCTGCATTATTGGATGGTTCTATACTTAGAATGAAGGATGATTCTAATTTTGTGCATTCTATAACTGAGGAATTTGTCCTTCCTACCATTTTGCAATCAACCGAGGGAAACTTTCAACATTATCATCACTAGCTGCACTGTGCATGAGGTCACTCCCTCTAGTAATTCCCAAATACCCCACAAGTGTAGCACTTGACTTATTCAATACCTTGTCCTCCTCCACAGCCAAATCCTCCTCCTCGACCTCTAAACCCTCCGTGGAATCCTCCTTGCTGATACTGCAGTTGGTCCATTTGTTGTTGTGGTGGGTTAGGTTGCTGTTGGACATATTGCATGGCTTGAACATATTTTTTTTTATTATATTGGAGTCGTGGTGCTTGGTTATACTGTGGTTATACCACCATTTGTAGTTGTGGTGCTAACTGGGGCTGCGCTATAAACTGTTGTTGTAGTTGTGCATGGAGAAACTACAAAGGAGGTGGTGGTGTATATGGTACTTGTGCTAATGGTTGAAATAATTGAGGTTGTGATTGCATTTTTTGGGAATCCTCCCCTTTCATAAAGTATGAATCATACTTCCTTTCCTAGAGAAAATCATAACCGTGATAGTTTTTGTCATCATGTCCAATTGACCTACAAAATGTACAGTACAAAATTTCTATTTTGGTAACCATCTTCTGCATGTAATCACAGTTCTCATGTTGATTCCCATAGACCTGATAGATGCGACACCATGGTACACCAGCACCACTTAATGGATTAGGGTCTCTTGATAGAAAATAGTTCTGAAACGTTGGGCTGGTATCCTTGGTATGTCCACTTGCATGGAAACGGGTGCACTAAAGATCATCATGATCTTCCTTGGCCATTTTGATGTCTTGTAATTACAGTGCAAATTGGCCAACTGCACCTAAATCTGATTCATTCCAACAATGATTTCCCCTATGGGCGATGTGTCCAATTTCATCACAGTATCGAGACCCTTTCTCTGCATCACAATCTTTTGTGGCATTAATGGTTATCGGATATGTGGGACAAGCGCTCTGATAAACCATTATTTATGCTGAACATCACTCATCTGAAAAATTACCCGAGCCATCAATGTCTTAAATCGCTGATCAAAATCCCAAATCATTTCACTAGGGAATTGTTTGATCTCTATTAATTCAATAATGAATTGAGCTTCGGACTTTGGATTATTAAATTCCTCAAATAGCCTTTTTTTAATCTCATCCAATGTTTTTATGGCACCTCCCTAAGGTATCCATGTGAATCTCATAAACCATTCCAATGCGTGGCCCCTGAGAGTAGTGGCTAGCTGACTTTACTTGACATCATCATCAATAGTTTGTTGAGCAGTCCAGATCACTTAACATAAGACCCAATACTACTATGGATCGTTGGTGCCATTTCCATTGAATATCGACAACTTCATTTCATCTCCTGCCATTGTAGATCTTCTTCCTCCTGCTCGTGCTCTATTACTAGACTGTTGCTGATACATCGGGAAAGTCGACGTAGAATGCGCATTCCTTCCTCGTGCCGGAGTAGTGCATGAAGGAGTAGAAATGTTACTGCTAGGGTTTGATTCTGTCATTCTTCTAGGTGTAGCCTAGGCCTGTATTTCCTCATCACAAAAAGGTTGCTTCAGCCTATATGGTTATTCCTCATGGTATCACACTTCGACTTCAGTAGGACCTTCTCCTGTCCTCTGCCTCTTTTCTTGAAACCTTGCTCCTCCACTCATACAACCACTTGTTTCTTCGGTGAACTTTAAATTCTCACCAGAACTCATGCCAATCTACCCCTTACTTCCTTATGCATTTCCCCCCTTTCTATCATAGTTCCTACATCCCCTGCACACTAGAGTCCACTACTCTTGTTCCATCTTTATGATACCTTTTTCACAGACTAGTTGATTAATCGACAGTTGCAGCGACAATAACAATCTTCCTCGAGGTCCATTGAAAAACTCTCTTTCTACTTCACAAAAATATTTATTAGTATCAACGGAAAACTTAGTGATGTATCCTTCTAAGATACTATCCAACCATACCTTGACTTCCCGCGATGCCTTGTTGCTGGTCTCTTGCAGCGCCTGGATCAATTTTGGGGTCCAGGATGTTGGCTCTCCTCCTTGAAATTTTGCCTTCTTCTTAGCGAAATTTGCCAACCATTCATGCAAGAGAACATAGAATTCACAAAATAACCATTCATGAGGGCCATTGTGCATATATCTATCCAACTAGTGGCCCATCTACAGCTTAGGATTCTAGTTTTTGGTTTCAGCAAACTCCCACAAATTTAGATCAAACCAGCCCTCAATCTTTGATCGAGTCGGATGCCAAAACATATCCTCCTCCAATTTGCAACTCGGTCCTGGCAACGGAACCATTTGTTGGTGAAACCCACCAACAAAGCTTCATCGATAGGGGTTCCCACTCTGTCAATGCCCTATAGTGCAATATCCTTGAGCACCAGCCCAGACAGGTTTTACCCTGCCCAACAACGCCTACGGAGCATACGAGGTCTCACCCAAGGAGTTCAAAGGAGAGCTGTTAGAACTGAGTTTCCAATAGTGGGAGAGGAGGATATGGGGATTTGATGGAGGGACACCATAACTTATGTGATCATCATACAATATCAAAACATCACAGCATTATTCATGGAACATCATAGCACATCAAACAATTATAGAAACATATATTGCATCAACATAAAAGCAACAGATCACATCGATATAGCAGAAAGAGATTGAATCACATCTATATTTTGTCATTGTAACAAAACAGAGTCGCAACATCATAGGATATCTATAGCAACAGACAATAATTGAGCCATAATCATCGCATTGTATTAATCTTGCGCAAATGTACCACATTACATAATTCTTCTTCGAAGCCGGAGACTACATACATCAGGAAGAAACCATGACAAAATCATAGTTAAGATATAGAATTATCCATAAAACAGATCACACCAGATCGTATCCCATACAATCGTGCATACAATGACATACAATCGCTCACAACTGCATCGCATATCACTCTTCCCTTCTATTGCCCCAAAATAGATCTATAAATAGGCTTATGAATTTACAACAAGGGTCCACTACTAACTGACTTCTAACCGCTACTGACCTATTGCAACAAAAATTGGTCAAAATAAACATAAAATATTCAAAAAGTGGTTATTTTCCACTTATCACGCCGATATTCCCTTTCACGGTACTGTGTGAGCTTGCACAGCTTTCACGACACTATGCAACTCACTCACCCCAAACCCCTTTCCAACATATATCGAGCTACCTCAAGTATCTTACCCAACCTTCAACTCCTTAGCTTACATGTTCTTGAAGTACTTCCAACTTCTCGTTAGATATGATGAGGGCTTGAGATCTTGCTATCTTGCCACCAAACCATGGTGACCCACATAACCGACCACATGCATGAGTGGTGATGACATTGTAGTTTGTGTAAGATTAAGCTTGATGATAGAATATTCCTCGATTGATTCCTAAAAACTTTTCTACCACCCATAGAAAAAGATGTTGCATCTGAAGGCCCCTAATCCAAGGAGGAGGCCATAATGAAGGTACAATAGTTTGACTTGATCTATGCTCAGTTTGGATACCTTTACATTATTATTCCATACTCTCCCCATGGTGGCACCTCTCACCATGATGCATTGGGGGAATCCCATGTTGTGGATGGAATTATAGGTTCGGTTTCCCATCACCCAAAGTACTATGTGGCACCTCCTATGATGCCACCACATCCAAGTAATACCACTTATGTTTCCCACCCAAACCAACCTCTCAACTACTCAAGGCTGATGTCTCATTCCGGAGCCACAACCTCCTATGTACAACCCGTGCAGACTCCAACCTGACCAGCACGACAGTATTTAGGAAAAATGACCGAATTTGTATCCCCCCCACCTCCCCCATTCTACTATGCACCATTTGTACAAGCCACTCAAGCCCCCATCCCAGCTCCATCAACACTGTTGGGACAAGTTTTTGCTCAAAATAATCATCCCAACCAACCAGCCCCCAATAACCAACAAGCGAAAGGTAGAAATAACCAATCTCGGAATGGAGGTAACAACCAACGGTAAGGAGGCAGCCAATAGCTGAATCCTCCCAACAACACCGGAGCAAACCAGCTGAATCAAAATCCCTAACAACCAAACCCACCTAGATGCAATGCTCTGTTACGCACAAATCAACCATGCAAACTATGTGACATCTATAGGCACTGCATGCATGAATTCCCCCTCACGAGTTGCACCAAGAAGGTTCTTCAGAACAAAGCTCATCACAGTACCAATATGGCTGTCCCAGCTCAACCCAACCCAGCACCACCAAGCTCTCCACCCATGGTGATCCAAAACTCATTACCACTCCAAGGATTGGTAGCAACCAAACCTATGCTCCCACCGTCTCCTACACCCCCAACCCCACCCCCTCCTATAGAGACAAGGCTTCACCACCTGCTAGCCATGATGATGGAAGAGGTCAACTTACATACTAGGAGAAATCGGTATGGATCCACTACTAAAACCGCTGACCCATCAGCGACATCTGTGTCTAACACAACCAGCATCCCTCTTCACTTACCCGCTTTCCCATGACCCCCCATTCGACAGATTGCCAACAATTCCACAGCTAGAGCCACAATGAACTACAACATCATTGATGATTTGGACTAATCACCTACAACCATGTCTGCTCTAGAGGTATTGAAAACATTCCAGCCATAGGGAAAAGCGTTGTTGGCCATGATCAGAACTATAGATACCTCCAACTCCAAACTAATTACATTCGATTTGGACATCGAAGATCCTAGAATTCCATCGACCATTTCCTTCCAAGTTCTAGTACCAATTCAAAATTTGGTCATGAATTGATGCATCATAGATGAAGGGGTATCAACTTGCATCATGTCGATGTTTTTTTAGTAGAAAATTGGATACCAACTCGTACAACCATCCACCACTACTCCGCATGCTTATGATGGTGACCCCAAAAAAGCTCAGGGAATCCTTCCACACGTCCCCAAAAAATTAGCCAGAAAAATAGTGTTGATCAACATAGAAGTTTTCAATGGGTAGTTGGATTATAACCTTCTTTTGGGAAGGAGTTACAGGTATTCCATGAGAGTTGTAGCATCCACTATGTTCCACCTTATGATGTTCCCTTATGATGGGAATATCGTGACGGTGGACCAACTAACCTACCATGATCCATAGCGGCCAATAAAACAAGCTAATGTTATCCCTACTGTCAATACCACCTTTGATAGTGCATCCACCCCCTCATGATTGGAATTAGGCCCCGTTTTGTCCACCGACACTTCCATGATGACTTCCTTCCCCTTGGTACCACCTCCACTAAAACCAAACAAGACGACGGATTTGTGCATGCTCTCATCCAGCACTAGTGCACCCCAACCATAGCCCCAACCACAACCCCAATCGTAGCCACATCCCTATCCATAGCCACAACCTCAAACACAGTCACCATGGAATTATTGGGGCTCTCTCCCAGTCCATACAATTCCCTTTCTTTGTCTCGCATCTCACATTTTGAGCAAGCCGGTGATGGTGACCTTGAACTTACCAAACCTTACATTGGGGATCCCTGTGTGGTACCTCAAACCACCTACTCAACCTTCGATGCCCCAAATCGTTCTGACTCTCATTCAACCAATTTTGGTTGAGACACACCCCCCTTCGATCCCTCAAAATCCACTTTCCGCACCTTCTCCCGCTTCGACCCACCCAAAGAGGACTAGGGGAAAAAAAATAAAGTAGCAGTTGAACCATGATAGATTCTGCCATGTGCCGTGTGTGACATACAACATTATGCAACCCAAAACTTTCCAACTATCCTCTTCCTTTTCACACAATTATATGCCATGGATACGATAAAGAACACTCTAGTGGTCGATCTTTTGAGTCTGCCAATGACCAAGAACAAATCCTTGAGGACAACCATGCATGCACCCTTTGGGGATTGTATGGACATTAGTCTCACCACTTCCAAGGCTTGGACAAGTTTTGAATTTCCCTAAGTAACCTTAGAAAACATTCCCTTGAATCTGAGATCACTACCATTGAATAAATCCACCCTCCAACCCCTTCATTAGACACCATGACTATTTACATGATGTCCAGTTCCACAGACCTCCCTATCTCCACAATTGCTAATGATCCCTCAGATCTGTCCCATCATTGCTTCCACAATGAAAAGGAGATACTTGAATCCTTAACCACTCCTGAATACCCTTGGGATGACATGCACCATCGCTCGTTCGTCATTCCCAAATAACCTGTGTCATTGTCTGATAAGTTTTCATTCAAAACTAAAGATTTCATTCATGGGAAAGTTGACTGGTTCAAGTATCCCATTCCAGCAACTGATGCTTTCGAAGAAGGGAACATGGCCAACATCTGACCCACCATCCAGATCAACATCTTGACCAATCCCGATATTGTTGAAAAAATCACACTGGGGGAATCTTGCTCCTCTAGGTAAGTCATTTCCTACAAAGCACTTTCTCAAGATTTCTAGGACATCTTCACATGGTCATACACTGAGATAGCAGGCTTGGATCCATCAATCGTGGAGTATCACGTCGACACATGGTTGGATGTGGCGAATGTCCTCCAAAAGTAGAGACCCATACACCCTTCCAAAGTTGCTACAGTCAAGGCAGAGATCGACAAACTCCACAGAGTCAGATTGATATACCCCATTTCTTACACCACTTGGGTTTCCAACACTGTTCCCATGAACAAAAAACAGGGCACCATTCGAGTTTGCATAGAGTTTTGGGATTTGAATTTGGCTTGTCCCAAAGACAAATTCCCAACACCATTCATTGACCAAATCATTGATGCGTGTGTCAGACATGAGGTATTTTCCTTCATGGACGGTTTTTCTAGATACAACCAAATTTAGATCTAGAAGGAAGACCAATACAAAACTGTGTTCACCACCCCTTGGGGCACATTCACACATCGAGTGATGCCCTTTAGACTAAAAAATTATAGAGCCACCTTTCAGCATGCCGTGATGTATTACTTTCATGACCTCATCCACATCATGTTGGTCTATCTGGACAACCTCATTGCTCAGTCACAGAAGTAAGCACAACACATAGACGACTTGCAGCAATCCTTCCTGCGAGGTCACAAGTAAAAAATCCTCTTGAACCCATTAAAGTGTGTTTTATGTGTCCCAAAGGGTTGTCTCCTAGGGCTCATCATGTCTCACAAAGGAATGACAGTTGACCCTATAAAATTCCAAACCACTTTCCCTTTAACATCACATCTTTAAGTGATGTACAATACAATTTTTGCATTTTTGTTTTGCATCATTTTCACCACGAGTAGGTGACCCCCTCCAATAATAGTTCTGCATCTAGTCATAGTGAGTCCATTGTATAACTTTGTTGCATCATTTTCATGTGAGCAGGTTTTTATGATCCTTGCCCCTGCGCCATGGGTAGCCCACTGGAGGGTGCAATCCCACATCTACACATGCACATAGTATGTCACACGTGTGATCTAAGTACCACCATCCTAGCATACCATTAGGTCACTAGAACTATCCTAGAGTTTGAGGCCTCTCTGTATCTCCCCAGTTTTTGACGCTCATGTATGAATCATCCTCTACGAAAATAGGAAGCTGCCACCATTGTGCGAAAATCTCCTAGGTCGAGAAACGACCTTCTAGACTACCTCCCTCTCTATTGATTCTCAGGTCCATTTCCTAGAGTCACGTTGATTTTCATACCACCATGTGAATCAAACATTGTACATTGAGATAGATACATACCCATAGGCCCCCATTTGGTGTAGTTTTTCCCTGTGCATCACTGCACTAGGGGCAGCACCATTAGCTGCTAGTCCAAGTCATCCGAAGTCTGCTAGAGACAGCCCTCACACCTTTGGGTTCAGTTTTATTGCCTCTATATTTTTAAGAGACCATTGTGTAATGTTTAATAATTGCTTTTGCGGTTGAACCTTTTCCTGGAGGTCACCTCAATTTGTGTTCCTTTGTCACATTGATTCACGTGCCACTGCCGCATTGATTTGCATTCCTTTGCCATGAACCATCTCGTGCATGTACTGTTATTTTCAAGAACAACCTGCTCCATCCATACTGCACAATTGGTCACCTTTCAAAACCTTTCACTATCCCACCATGGGGAACCACTCGTGCCCCCAGCTTGGTTGACCATAAATTTTTTTATGTTAATCTATTTTCTGACTCCTAAAAGAATGAAAAGATTGTCAAGCGCACTTGCTTCATTTCCCGCTTGTTAAAGTATTGGAAAGGGAGTATACACAGTCTCGTTTACCTCCTTTCATGGAATGTGCAGACTACCATATGAAAAGGACCACCCTGACACACTCAATCCAAGAACGTATCCCTTTGCATCCTTTTATGCTTTCTAGGGCCTTGGGACCAAATTCTATGAAAAATATCACCATGGGTTGTCCTTAGGATCTTTTCCAGCCTTTTCATCAAGAAAATATTGCTAAGCAAACTTCGTTTTGTTCATGCTTTTAAAAGTATTTGAATGACCATCCCATCAGTATAGGTTTAACCTTTTCTCACCTAATTGGACTACCAATGATAAAGAAGTCTCCCATCCCCTCAAAGGATGGGTGAGCTCTCCTATGTACACTTTTAACCTTTTTCGGGAACAGAAGACTATCAACGAAAAAGAGACCCCATTGGAGTCTTCTTCATGCTTTCAGACTCTCTGAAATTGTAATTACCATTGAGCATTTAATTTCTCAGGCTCACTAAAAATCCATGAGATCATACCATAACGATGTCTTTAGACACCACCCCATATGTTACAATTCAGCAACATTTCCCCATTTTGGTATCCTTTGTTCAAATTAATCTCTGATGAGCCTTCCTTGGATCCCCTGGATATCAAAAGTCTAAATCACCTCCCCCCCAAATTTTTCCCATCTGTAGTTACATTCACAATACTACAGCTATGATCTCTCTCCCATGAGTCAGTTTCATTTGCTTCTAGGTCATCCATGCTGTCCTACTCTGAAAAAAGGAAGTTTGAGTCCTCTGCACTCCCCTAGC
Source organism: Pseudotsuga menziesii (assembly GCA_001517045.1). Taxonomy (NCBI): domain Eukaryota; kingdom Viridiplantae; phylum Streptophyta; class Pinopsida; order Pinales; family Pinaceae; genus Pseudotsuga; species Pseudotsuga menziesii. Next base: position 51,555 of record LPNX010998466.1, on the reverse strand, counting down.
CCATGTTTCCCCATTTAGTGTGTTGGTCCTCAGATTGTCCCACATATTTGTTTATCCCCATTGTGCTTCTTGTCAAGGAAACCTTATTTCCTTGATAAGGTGTAGGTCTCCCTCTGTCAACAACAACACGTCTATTCCAGAGGATAGACCCAGAGGTCCTTGTATCATGGTTTCATTAACCTCATTGATGAGTTCCTTGGACCACTTGAGAGGAGTCCTTAGTACCTCTCAGAATGGTTAGGTCTCACATGATCGAATTGAACAACCATCAACGCATTGTTGAGATTCATACAGGGTATCGGTCCTTGCATTATTTGGTCGAAGACCCTGGTTGTCACCTTACTCTAGCACATTGGTGAGTCAATTAAGGGACCCAGACAGGTTCAAGTCCCTTGTGATTTTTGGGTTGCATTGGAAATAGTGTCAGAATCCCTAGCAATGATTCTGTATAGATTCATGATTGATGCAGTATATTTTACCACAGAGACTCTGACTCTTTGTCAGTAATTTCCCATAGTTATGTACCATTCCAAATTCAGCAGGTCATCAGTTGTGAAGATATAGCATTCCATGAGAACTCCATGGGTCCGGTGTATTAGTTCTTTAGATTATTATTGTATTCAACCTCTTATTTAGTCCATTGTAGCTAGGAATTTTGCACCTTCCATGGACAGAAGTTGTTCCTCTGGTCTGAATGGTTCTAATACAAAACAAATGGTTCACAACAAGGTTGGAAGACTTTACCTAGAAGCTATAAACACCTGGAATACAATATTTGATGGAGTGATGTGATTCTTCTCTTATGACAAAAGGTCTCCAAGGAAATACCTGCATAAACACATCAAACACACAAGATATCAAATATAGAAGAACATCATCTATATATCTATGCCAGTGACTAAGGAATCTGACAATAACATGCAAGATTACAACATAACAAGTATATGGGAAAGGAACCAAATTTTCATTAATAAAATGAAGAAAGAGTTTACAACATATTCCTTAGTGTTGATTTTCTCTTTCACAAAGCTAACACCTTGTCTCTGATAGCTCCAATTGGCTCCCTCAAGCTCTCTTAATTGACTTAGGCTAGAATATCAAAGCAATAACACAACATTACTCCCCTCCTCAACCATGGAGATTGAACCTAATTTTATAGGTTTGGAATGGATAGAGATGGTTGATAAATTTGTGGGTGAGGTGGCTAGGATATCCTACAAGGATGGATCTTGATCCCAACTGACCCTAGTGATCAGGGATAAGGGTGCCACAAAGCCTTCTTTTGAGAAGATTCATGAGAACCTCTTTTTTTCACTTTTTATCGAGGGTACCACTCCTTATGCACCATGACATAGCGGTTCTGGGAAGAACCGCGCATTTCTTAAAGGGTAGAGGTAGTGTCACCACTTACTTCCAACATAATTTAGGTAGTGCTAAAGAAGGTACCACTTTTTGACTAAAGAGTAGAAGCGGTGTTGGATTTTCATATACAAATTTTATATCTGGACCAATGTTCTCACTTCACAGTTTGAGATTGAGGGAAACACTGAAGTTTGTGATCTCATCACATGATGATTATGAGATTTAGGTTTAACAAAATCCCCCCCAAATCATGAGGCTACAGGGATACAATAGGAAATATCTTTGAAAGAGAAAGTTATCACTTCGTGGCAAGAATTATCTTGATCAGAGATCATCAACCAAGAATCTGCAATACATCAATACTTTTGACTCATGAGAAAAGGTGCCTTCATCATGGCTGTAGACCAATACAAGGAAGATATATGAGAGAGATAAACAAACATGGATACTAGAATACAGCATAGATGCATGTAATAGAAGACTCAAACTTGAGACATAGCGACCAGACATACAATGTATATCTATGTCATACAGATGCAAATTTGATCATAGCCATGACCATACAAATCTGGATCCATGCTGGTGCTTCATACAATATACTCCATCGCAATCTAGGGAAAAAGATATTAATGCTTTTCAATAGATAACTAGGGTCTTCGTCTCATCTTCCACAAAGTATGATTCTATCCATGTGATTACAATGATCTAAAGTCGAACATGGTAGAAACCACTTGATTACTGACCAATGATGTAAACTGTTAACAAGTGTGAGGGAGATCACCATTAATTTCAATGATTCCCAAGGTACCTTAGTACAATCTACTAAGTGTGAATAGATTATTTTATGTCAAACACTCATTCGAATATCTCAATAAAAGGTCAATGATGTGAACCTATGTTGAGAGCGAGATAATCTATCATTGAGGTATATAGATCTCAAGGTGCTAAACTTGTTTCTCAGACTAATTCCTGGATGATGAGCTGATGTCGATAGGAATAGTCTCATCGAAGGAGGGCCATGATGAATCCCACATCAACGACACGAAACTTAGAACAAAGTTTTGGAATGTTGTAGATAATGTAACCATATGACTAACTCACAATGTACTGACACAAAGACTATTTTAACTACAGAGGTAAACTTCTATCTTCCCTTTGAACATCAAGCAACACGAAAAAAGACTTGGCAGCATTGAATCAATGAGGTAGAACACAATATGACATTGCACAATGCATTCTTTGGAAGAATCAAAGGGGTGTCATGACTCATTAAAGTGGATCAACTTAGAGACAAGCTGATTTTACCCAATTGACTGAATGAAATGTAGAGAAGTGCCATTTTCAAAGGTGAGGATGAAATGGCCATATTATTTGTAAAAATGGACTGATTCCCTTCCCTTAATTTCCCCATCATGATTGATGAGTGCCTATTTTAATTTTTACGAGTTAAAAGAGGGTAACAAACACTCATTGTAGCTCATCTAAAGACAAGTCCATTATCATACATTTTGAGAAGCTGATAAAGGAGGGGTTCGTTCCCAAAAAAAGGTCTCTCGGTGTTTAGTTTAACGAGTCCATTTAAGGTTAACTCGGTATCGTTCATGATTAGAGAGTTTGAATGAAGACAGAAGAAGACTCCAAATGGTCCCTTTTCATAAATAGTCTATGCAAACCAAAAAAGAGATTACCTGTCGTCAAAGAGAAGATTCTTTAAATAATTTTATGAGTACGAAGAAGACAAGTACTCGACAATATTTTCATATTTAGAGAGTCCGAAAAGATTTTAAAGGAGACTCCATTAGGTCTCTTTTCATGATAAAGGGTTTTACGAGTCTGAAAAGAATCAGAAAAAGACTCAAAACTTTGATACTAGATTTTGAGAGCACAATCAAAGTATCAAAATGACCACTCATGAACTTTTTCCGTTTTCAAAAGTACGAAAAAGTTAAAAAACAAACTTCCCCATAGACTTTACTACTTGACTTTGTCCCTACAAGACTTGAAAAATACCATTAGCTGCCCAAAATATTTGATAAAATGACTTTTAAAACTATATCGAAGGGTATTAAAAATATTTTTAAAACATAAAAAACCATAGATAAAAGTTATAAAAACTTGATTAAATAGTAAAAAACAATTCATTTCACTATTTACCAATATTGGAGAACATTTTTGGTAGTTTTGAGCCAAAACTTCAACTGGAGATTATGGAAGCATCCACCATCCATTTTTTGCACTGTTAGTTCCAGGTAACATCTAAATCCATCCGTTTTCCTTTTATATCCTTTCCATTTTTTATTTTCATGGTTTTTAGAGCTCATTGGCCAAACCTAAAATGAGAAATGCAGGCACCGCTCCTAGCCCTTACAGGAAATATGGTGCTCGATAGAAACCATGTTCCTTGCATCTGACACAGGCGGTGGCACCACTCTGCCTTAACTGGATAGAGGCAATGATAACCATGGGCTCCAAAAAAATAATGGAATAGTCAAAATAAAATCTTTTTAAGAAATTTTATTGATAAGAAATGCTTCTAAATGGCTTTTAAAATGTTTTTGGCAGGTTTATCGGATCGAAAAATGGTTATCTGGAAAGAAAGGAAAGATGATCTAGATGATGTAGCCACCACAGGGGATCCGGGTTGTTTGGGTACCCTATGGGGTTCTTGTATTTTGAAGTTCTTCTAGACCCCCAGCATTATTTCAATTCCTCGTTTGTTAGAATATATCCTGCAAATGTGGAATCCGTATCAGCAATACTTTGAGGTAGGACCTCATGTTTTGGCCATAGAGGTAGAGGACATCGACTTCTTAATAGGTTTGTCTAGATGAGGGTCCCCTATCTCTCTTACCAATTCCCGAGAAGGGGACGTAACTACTCAAGGCCTGGTGTGAATCCATGAAGATGGGTGTCTATTTTGGGGGGTCTTATGAGAAAATAAATTTGATTTTTTCATGTTTTTCAACTTTGGGTGAATGAAAGTGATATTTTTGCTTAGAATTTCACTTAAGTAAAAACAAAACTTTTAGAGAATTATGTTAGATTTCTATTTATAATTTTTTCAATTTTTTTTATTGAGATTTGATATGTCATTTTGGCACATGTTTGACAATGTGTCCTTATGAAATGAAAGGACTAAAAAATAGGCATGTTTGGTTGCGCCTATAAAATCATTGTTAAACTTGTGTTTTGAAAAAAAAAATATGCTACGACAATCTACACACAATATACTATTGCAATGACTATAAGTTTGTAACCAACGGATCTATATACTAATTATAATATTTTTTTGAATTCAATCAATGCGAAAACCTTGTCAATTTTAAACATGTTTTTGGTTGCACCACTTTTCTCTCAATTGACTATAAAACTTAAAAATATACGAATACCCTTTTGAAGTAGACATTCCAATTAATCGCACCATATTTGTTTCAATTTTTTTGGTGGTGTATTTTTAAAGTTATATATTTTTCATTTCACCGCTTTTGAAAGAGATGAAACTAAACTTGACACATGTTAAGAAACAAAAAAAAAATATCGGATCTCACCTATACACAACAAAATATATACCTACGGAAAGTAAATTTAATGACGAAACTAAAGGTATGAAGTCCGAAAGTCAATTTGTAGTGTAAGGCATCCATTTTACCTTTTGAAAATGGAGAAACCTGAAAACTATGTAGATTTCAGGTCTCAGAGGTTATTCAGCCGAAGAATTGTTTGGCCAAATAATTATTTGGCAAAATAATGTTTTTCCATTATGGAGATGTTACAAGCAAGGTTGTTTGGCCAAAAAACTAAGCAGAAACAAAAAAAAACTGTCAGCCGGAAAAAAAAAATCGTATAAGTAAAAGGAAAGAGCCTCATTATTTTCGTACCTCTTATTTTCGTATAAGTAAAACGAAAGATCTTCATTATTTTTGCACCTCTTCATTCCGTATAAGTAAAATGAAACAGCCTCATTATTTTCTCACCTCTTCATTTCATATAAGTAAAAATATTTTTGAAGGGGTTTTCAGAGGAGATTTCTTTTGCTGAAGGATTTTTTTTACAAGGTATTTTTCTTCTTGTTTATTTTCAAGGGGTACATTTAAAAAGTTTTCTCCCAAGGAACTTTTGCCAAAGATTTTTGTGTTCTAAAGTAGTTTTGAAAAGAAGTTATTTTTGCAAGAATTTTTTTCATAGAGTTTTTTTCCAAGATATTTTTGCAAAGTAGGTTATTTCTTTGCAATGGGTTATTTTTCAAAGAGTTTTTTTTTCAAGGTATTTTTGTAGAGTTATTTCTTTACAAGGGGTTTTTTTCCAAAGAGTTTTTTTTTCAAGGTATTTTTGCAAAGTTATTTCTTTGCAAGGGGTTTTTTCAAAAAGTTTTTTTTTCAAGGTATTTTTGCAAAGTAGGTTCTTTGCAATGGGTTTTTCCAAAGAGTTTTTTTGAAAAGTATTTTTACAAATGAGTTTTTTTTTCCAAAATATTTATATAAGTTGTTTTTTCAAAGAAAGTTTTTTTTCCAATTGTTTTACAAAGAAGATTTCTTTACAAGGTGTTCTTATTTTTTTCCAAAGGTTTTTAGAAAGGAGATTAAGCAATCATGGGCAATAAAAGAAACCATAAAAAAAAAGTGATCGTAAACATGATGACTATGCTAATAGGGAAAAAAAAACTCAGAAATAAATCAAAAGAGCAAGGGTTGCAGAAACAGAGGAGAGAATTGAAGACATAAGAATAGATTTACATGTCAGTGTTGATGAAATGGAAATTGAAAATAGTATACAAGAAGAACAAATGGAAGTTGAAGAGACCATTGTTGGAGATGTAAATACTGATTTACATGTTAATGTTGATGAAGTCAATATTGAAGATCAAAACCAAGATCCAAAAATTGGACCTACTATGTATATATCATGTATTTTCGAAATTCATTTTTTATAATGAATTGTATTTTTTGACATATGTTAAATTAAATTCAACTTGATGTATACGTACTTTCACCATTGATGATGAAATGTTAGAAGACATTGATTGCGACAAATATGAAGAAAAATTATCCATACATGTTCCATGATATCGTGCTACAAAAAATTATGATGATATTCTCAATGATTGTTCAATAGCAGGACAAGCACAAATTTTGAGATGTTTATTGGTGTCCAAGAAGTTAGAAGGTGCTATGTCATTATTGGGTATTCACAAGGCGAAAAAAGAGTCGAAACTGAAACATAATGTGATAGACAATATAGGTGATGCAATACATTTTTTTGGAAAATCCAGAAAGAAAGATACCAATGTTGCACGTAGGGAAATTCAAACAGCAATTGTTTCAACTAGTACTAGACGGAAATGTTTGACAACACAACTAGCACAAGTAATTGGAACCTCAAGAAAGACATTATACAAACATAGAAAATTCAGAATGCAAATAGATGAAAATGATGAACTTGCTTGTGGGGAAATTATTTGTAGACAACCTTACAAATATAGAATGGGAGAAGGTGTTAAAGATATTGTATAGAAATAGTGGTTGGAACATGCTCGACTTTCACCAAATTCAAGGGATGTGATACAACAAAGAGTATCATGAAATGTATATGAAAGCCGTCCAAAACATATAATGGAAGTGAAAAAAGTACAATTGTTCAATAAATTCAAGGAGGATCATCGTGGAATTAATATGTTGATCACTACATTTGTGCAACAAAAACCATGGTATGTTAGACCTATTACTATACATGACACATGTTGTTGTCATTATCATGTGCAATTTCAATTATATTACGACAAGTTTCTTGAATTTGGTAAAATGTTTTGGACAAATTCACCACCTCCGCCCATAGTACATGAATTCATATCTCAAACTCTATGTGAGAGAAATCACGATGAAGTATTTTATAATAAGAAATGTGTCAATGGAAAACATTATCATGGTTGTGGAAATATTGTTTTATTCCACAATAAATACCCTATCGATAATGATCAGTCACTTTCAAATGTAACCGTTGATTGGAGAATATATGAATACAACAATTATTCTACAAGTTCTAGTGATGCAAATTCCAAAAGAAATGAATTGTGAGATGATAAAATATGTGTGACAGATTTTCTCAAGAAATTTGAAAGTGAAATTTATAAATACACCAAGAATTCACATAGAGAATGATGGCAAGACCTTCAATTCAAACAATCCCATGAAATTTTTCCAGCTGAAACAATTTTGTCTGTGGTTGATTTTGTAGAAAACTACACATTTGCTACACAAAAAGAGATTCAAACTGAATACTATCATTCTGGCCAAGTTTCGATATTTGTCCATTTTCTATATATACATTCTCAACAAGATGTTGATGGCATTAAAATCATGTGTGAAAATTGATATGTGATTAAAGAATATCACTTTTATATCAGCGATGATCATACACATGATACACATTTTGTTCAACATTGTATTGAAAAAAAATTCTATGATTCACTAAAAAGTCATAAACTTAAATTCATTGAACATTGGATATGGTCGGATGGATGTGTGGGACAATTTAAATCTTCACAATCATTTTTTTGGTTATGTCGACTTCATAAATCAATGAGCATTAAACATAGCTGGAATTTTTTTGAAACTGGACATGGAAAAGGTGAACATGATGGTGCAAAAGCATGCGTAAAAAGAACACTTTGAATATGGAAATTGAACCATTCTTCTAAACTATTCCATTCATCTATAGAGGTTTTCCAATGGTGTAAATCAAATATAAGCCATGATTGTAGTCAACAATCAAAAGATGTGCGTAGGTATGTACATTATTTTTTTAATTTATACTAATTGTCAATTTTAAAAAATGAATGTACTAACATTGAAGTATTTGTACACTAACATTAAAAGTTGTCATTTGTGATTTATCATTTATTGTGTAGGTTTTTTTGGCTTGTTGGGGTCCAAGATATAGATAGATCAATACCATACGAGGATAGTACCATACATGGGACTAGAGAACTTCACTCTATTCAAACAAAATCCTTCCAAAATGTGTTTGCATTTGATAGTAGAAAGCAATCATGCTTTTTTCATATTTGCACTGAAAATGTTGAATCTACAGAAGTTTATGAAACCATAAAGAACAACTACGTAAAACATTGGAAACAAATAGAGATTAATCCAAAAGGGAAAATGCCACTAGCAAGCATAGAAGAATTAGAATTAGAAGAAATAAAAATATCATCTAATGACGATAGAATTTCAGATCTTGCTAGAAAAGGTAATGATGTTGTTGATTGTTCAATGTTGTCCATCACCTTATGTTTATATAGTTAATTTAATTCACTTAAAAACTCCAACGCCAATTGTAATTTGCACAGGAGATGTTTTTTCTTTGATTGCACCTTTAGACAACAACGAAAATGAAAAATATTATTTGATGTGATGCACTAAAGGAAAAATGAAGTTATTGGAGGACTTCAATGACAATGGATTTACATACGAAAGAGGATCCATCATTTTAAAAGGCTATTTTTTGCAGCAGACCCATATGACTGAAAACTATGTCTACTTTTAGGATTATGAACCTGATGTTATATGTTGTTAGTATAGTCATTTAGTATGTGCATCTCGAATAAAATTGGTACAATTTCCATCAAAAAAGACTTAAAAAATAAAAAATGCAAACTGTCCAAATATGACCATAAACGGATAATTGAGGATGTCATTCCATTGTGATGTTTTTAACTATATCATTTCTTGTTTTATGTTAAGATTGGCTATCATGCTCAAAGATGGATTGATATTTTAGAATTCAAAATAATTGTGTACTTATTCATTTAGTATGTTACCTTATTAGAAGGCATTTTAATGTTACCTTAGAAGTCATTGAACTTTAATTTCAAGTTGCCAATATTACATTAGTAATAAAAAATATTAGAATTCAAAATCAAGTTGCTAATGTTACCTTAGAAAATTTATAGATTGAGCTATAATTTATTAGAATTCAGAATCAAGTTGCTAATTTTACTTTAGTAATAAAAAATATTCCTATCAAAACTTCCTAACCTTTCCTAACATTCACTCATACATTCATATATTTATGCCTATCAAAACTTCCTAACATTACTAACATTTCCTAACATTCATTTATAACATTCCCCACATTGATTCCTAACATTCCCCACATTGAGTCTTAACATTAGATTGCATCTATCAAAACTTTCTAACATTCCTAAAATTCTCAATTTTTCAACACTAAAAATATGTTACATATACAAACATACATAAATTTACTAATACATACATTCATTTATTTGCACCTATCTAAACTTCCTAACATTTCCTAACATTCATTCCTAACATTCATATATTTGCACCTATCAAAACTTCCTAGTTCCTTTCCTAACATTCATATATATTTGCACCCATCAAAACTTCCTAATATTCCAAACATTTTCCTAACAATCATTTATAGCATTCCCTGGACATTGATTCCTAACATTCCCCACATTGATTCTTAAAATTAAATTGCACTTATCAAAACTTCCTAACATTCCTAAAATTCTCAACATTCATATATTTTCACCTATCAAACTTCCTAATATTACTAACATTTCCTAAAATTCATTTCTAACATTTCCCACATTGATTCCTAACATTCCCCACATTGATTCTTAACATTAGATTGCACACATCAAAACTTCCTAACATTCCTGACATTCCTAAAATTCTCAACATTCATATATTTTCACCTATCAAAACTTCCTAACCATTCCTAACATTCATTCCTAACATTAACATTCCCCGTGTTCATTCTTAAATTTAACATTCCCCATATTTGTTATTAACATAACTATTCCTCATATATTCATTCTTAACAAATTGGATTGCACCTATCAAAACTTCCTAACATTCCTAACATTTGCATATACATGTATATAATCCAAAAAACAATATCTAAAATCAATGTATGTATGTATATAATCCAAAAAAACAATCATGAACATGTGTATAATCCAAAAATTATCTCCTCGATGTTTGAATCAACTACAATATATATATAACAAAAAAAGAACAATATAAATAATTCTCTAAATAGAAGTCCACCACTATACTCCACTGGGTTCTTCCCTTGGACTCATAACAATCTGCAACATGTATAAAAATAGATTATGAATATCATAAATTATTTAAACAATTTTAAACTAAAATAAAAAAATTAAAACATTAAAGTAATATATAGAAGAACAATACAATTATTAACAAAATTTCCTCAAATTCTCTATCATTCAATGGAGTCTTCCCTTTGCCTCCAAAAGGTGGAGGAGACCCAAGCTGCAACATGTATAAAAACAGTTTATAAATATTACAAACTATTTAAACTATTTTAAACTAAATTCAAAAAAATAAAATATTAAACTTACAATTCCACCACTATCCTCAATGGAGTCTTCCCTTTGCCTCGAAAGATTGAAGAGACCCAAGCTTTAACATATACAAAAGCAATTTACAAATGTCAAAAATTATTTAAACTATTTAAACTTATATATCAGAGAACGATTTGGGTAATAGTACATATCTTGAAGACGAAACAAGTAAAAACATTACTACCTATGCTTCCTCTGAATTTTATGTGTAGATGTGTAGATATTAGTCATGGAGTAATTGGAGTTATAGATTTGATCAATCATATCTATAACTCCAAATACTCTGCGAACCATATCTAAAAATAAAGATAAATGACCCTTCTTTATATCAATGACACTGTGACCGTATATGATAAGGGGGGATCATCTCTACCATTATTGCCATGTCGATGATCAGATGGATGTGAACTATACAGTAGGATTGAATCCCATGGTGAAGTCAATAATATTCGATTTTCATTTTAGACACCAACTCCTGAAGAATGTGATGACTTCCTACGCTTCTGTCTCAAAGGTTTCTCTCTTTCCATTGGATATGATATCTACAAGTTTACACAAATATCAATTTATACATGTTAATTAATCAACTTCAAAGCCCTGGCTACTATAAAAAGTAATATTTCAATAAGAACCTAGATATCCCTAATATTATCTAATAGTTCTTTAAATGATTATAGCTAATTTATTATCTATTTCCATTTGATATGATATCTATAAGATTACACAGAACAACTCATATCATATTCAAATTATACATGTTAATTCCTCATCTTCAAAGACCTAGCCACTAAAAAACTAAGTTTTTAATAAAGACCTATATGTCCTTAATATTATCTAATATATCAACTCATAACATATTCAAATTCTGCATTTTAATTCCTCAACTTCAGAGAACTAGCTACTATAAAAACTAAGTTTTTATTACCTAGATGTCCCTCATATTATCTAATAGTTTTTAAAATGAAAATATCTACACTATTGTTGGATCTATGAGAAATTAAAGTAGCAATCTATGTGTTTTTGATGTGTTTTAGATTTTTAAAACTATGTTTTTAATAAAGACCTAGATGTCCCTGATATCACCTAATAGTTCTTAAAATGAAAATAGCTACACTATTGTTGGATGTATGAGAAATTAATGTAGCAATATCTATGTTTTTGATGTATTTTAGATTTTTAAAATTAATGGACCAATATCATCAAATATGAAATTAAAGCTACATTTATTTATGTCAACTACAAATATTTTTGTTATTCCATAAAATCATAAAAAAATCCCTTATACTAAGTAAACTGATCAGAGTGAACTCTGCATGGACAGAGTTCATTAATTCTGTGCACATGGACAAAGTTCATCAACTCTCTCCATGTGGATAGAGTTAAGTTCATCACTCCATGTGGACAGAGTTCATCAACTCTATCCATGGACAAGCTATTCATTCATGAACTCTATCCATGGGCAGAGTTGATGAACAAATATATTCCTTATAATACCTATGAACTAAGATTAAAATTTAAAAAAATGCAGAATATCCTAATATAATAATAAGTATAAACTGTAACTAATAAGAAGTATACAAGTTATATGTTTATTTTATGATTTAGATTAAAAATACATAAGATCAAACAGATCGGTAATTAGAAAATTTGATGTTTTATATGTAATAATGTTTTTTTGTTTATGATTTATATAAAACATACTAAAATACGTTTCGCTAAGTAAAGTTATCAGGGAAAGAGTTGATGGACTCTGCATGAACTACGTTTTGCTAAGTATAATACACTTTTTTTTCTATTTGGACAGAGTTGATGAACTCTATCCAAATGGACATGTTAGAATAATCAACCCATAGTTATCTACCTTAGACATTAATTAGTCCATTTTTGTCTTATTTTCCTAGTTTCCAATATTCTACTCTATGCAAGTTGTCTTCCACATGTCCTAGAAGTAAAACTTGCTAAAAATGAGTCATGGAGTGCTTGGGAAACCTCCTGGAAACCATATTTATCATGTCTACTTTATTCCAAATCATCCCTAGTGCATATCTGCTTTTTCTGCTAAGTTTCCTGCTTTATTGAGATTTATGACAGAAGGGAAAGTAAGACTAGGTGTAGTTGACTTGTTTTTTGCCCTCATCATCCTCCATCCTTTTCTCCTAATAAAAGCATATATGAATTTTCTTTCCATCCATTATTATCTTGCTTACTTGACTTTGCCAATTCGTGAGCCTCTAAGTGGATTTGGAAATTGCTTTATGCACCTATGGGGCATTTGACTAGATTTAGTAAGCCTACTTCTTGACTATTTCAAATGGCATCCTTATGCATTCAAATATCTCATGTAATTATATATTGAAGCAGCCTATGACTTCAAAAGTTTGGCTATTTTACACTTATTCAATACATATTAGTGTTATGCTCCAATTTCAGTCTCCTTTGTTGGTAAATTTGCATGTTTGATTAGCAATTTAGTGAGTGCAATTGTTCTATCACTTGGGTTCAATTTACACATGGTATCAAAGCCTTTGTAGTTTGATTTCTCTTCTTCCATATTTCTATTGTAGGTTCGACATCTTGACTGGGAGCACATTCTGTTGGTTGAAGGGCACAGTTCTGAGCTATTGAACAGTCTCAAAAGATCATCTTGACTCCATTTAATTTCTTTGAATGGAAAGTAGAGATGGAGATACTGTTGAGAGAAAAAGGTCTCTATAGGGTGACTATGGAAAATAAGGTAGAGCCCAATGTAGCTGCAGAGAAAATTAAATGGCACAACAGGAGGGATGAGGCCTATGGTCTTTTGTGTCTGAGCATATCAAGAGACCTCCTCTTCCATCTTAATGGATTGACATCACCTAATGAAGTATGGGAGAAGCTTGTAGAGATTTTTGGTAAGATATATGAGATGAGAGGACATCAAATTGAGAATGAATTGATCTCTTTGAGTCCCAACAGCTTCGAATCCTTGCAACTCTACTTTTCCAAGTTTAAATCCCTTGTTTTGCAGCTAAAACAGTGTGGAATTGAAAAGAAGGAAGAGAAACTAGTTTTGTCCATACTCTCGAAGCTTGGCCCTGACTATTCAGTGTTTTTTTTGACCTTCCATGCCACCAAGTTGATAGCTCGAGCTTGGAAGATGCCTAAGCTTGCATATTTTATGGAATCCCTCACATAAGAACAATATAAATTGGTGATGATGGGCATTGTCAAACCTTCCAAAGACTAAGATTTGGTTGCTGGAGATTCAAGGGTGGATTCAAAAGGCAAGAAGAAAGCTAAGAAGCCACCTGAGCAAAAGAGAGATAAGAACAAGTCTCAAGAGGAGCCCCAAGGCTCCAAGAAGAACTTCTAGAAGAATAAGAACAAAGGAGAAATGAGCAAGTGCACATACTGTAGTAAGGGCTATCATCCTGAAAGCTCTTGCATGAAGAAGAAAATTGACATGTTGGCCCAAATCCTAGAGAAGAATAACATCTCCCTTCCTGATTGCTCAAAGAAGAGGGAAGGAGGATCAATTTAAGAGGATAGAGAGAGAGTGCATGCTTTTCTTGCTGGAACATCAAGCTCACCTAGATTCATCATAGACTTTGGAGCTTCAAGACATATGGTTTTGACCAAGGAGGCATTCTCCTCTCTTGACATGTCGAAAGGTCCACCAATAGTGCTGGGAGATGACTCTCTCACTAATAGTTTGGGGAAAGGAAGGATTGATCTTGACCATGGTAAGTTTAGTAATGTATTGTATGTTCTAGGTCTTGCCTCTAACCTCTTGTCAGTGTATCAGATGACTTACATAGGGTCTCCAAAGAAGTTCATCTTCTCCCCTAATGATTTTGAGATCTCAAAGATATTGAATGGTAAATTCATTGCAAAAGGAGTTGTAGATCACACTTCCAAGGTATAAATGTTTTCACATTTTCAACCCTACTCAAACCCCTCTACTCTTCTGATTCATGTTAATGAGGAAAGCAAGCTTTGGAATGAAATATTTGGCAATATTAACTATAAGTATCTTTCTAATCTAAGTGAAAAAGAAATGGTCATAGGGTTACCAAAGATTAAGTTTTCCAAGGGAGTCTGTCAAGGTTGTATCCTAGGAAATAACCCAGAGCATAAATTTGAGAGAGCTAGTCATGAGAGAACCTCTACATCTCTTGAGTTGATCCACAATGATGTTGCTGGTCCATTTCCTCATATGTCAATGAGTCAATCAAAATATTCATTTACCTCAATAGATGAATTTTACAGGTATTGTTGGGTTTACTTCTTGAAGCATAAGTCTAGAGTTTTTGACTTGTTCAAAGTCTTTAAGGCCTTGGTTGAAAACCAGTCTGGGAGGAGACTCAAGATCCTTAGATATGACAATGGTGGCGAGTATGTCAAGTCTGATTTCATTCAATATTGTAAAGATGCAGGTATTCAGATGCAACATTCACTCCTTTACACACCACAGCAAAATGGTGTTGCTGAGAGAAAGAACAAATCACTGAAGGAGATGGCAACCTGTATGATGGAGGCTAAGACTTTGCCACCAAATTTTTGGGTCGAGGATATAAAATGTGCATCCTATATATAGAATAGGTTTCCTCATAAACATCTTGATGGTATGACTCCTTTCAAATTTTGGAGTGGGCACAAGCCAGATGTGACCCATTTCAGGATTTTTTGCTCAAATGCTTGGGCTAGAATTCCAACTGAAAAGAGAAAGGCTTTGCATCCCCAAAGCCAAGAGTTCCTATTTGTTGGGTATTCTAAATATTAAAAAGGGTACAATCTAATCAACTTGAGAATAAACAAATCCTTCATTGAAAGGAGCGTTCAGTTCCAAGAAGAGCCTTTAGCAGCAGTTGAAGTTGGAGAGTCTTCTTCACCACCACAACCATTGAATGTGAGTGAAGAGACAAATGATTTTTCTGATTCTGATATGCCTGATAATGATGATTTATTTGTAGATCCTAAAATTCCAACAAGACTAAAATGGGCATCAAAGACCATTCATGCAGCTGGGGAACTAGCTGGAAATCCTAGTGATCCTAGGAGGACTAGATCTCAGTTTGAGAGTGCCCTGTGTATGAAAGACCCTTTGTTTACAAAGAAGTGCTATCTGATGGTTGAATCATACCCACAAAAATATGAATATGCAGCACATGATCCAATATGGAAAACATCCATGAAATAAGAATTCAGCTCACTCCAGAAGAACAACAGTTGGGAACTGGTTGATCTTCCCCCAGGGAGGAAGCTAGTTCAATGTAAGTGGGTTTTCAGAACTAAGTTTACTACTGATGGTTCACCTTTGAAATATAATTCCATATTGGTAGCCAAGGGATACTCATAGGTACATGGTATTGACTACAATGAAACCTTTGCACCAGTGGCAAAGATGCACTCCATCAGGCTAGCCTTAGCCATTGTAACTTCAAAGTAGTGGGAGGAACATCACATGGATGTGAAGTGTGTTTTCCTGAATGGAGATATCACTGAAGAGATTTACATGTAGCAACCTCAATTTTTTGTTACTAATCCATCTTTTGTGTGCAGGCTAAATAAATCATTGTATAGGCTTAAGCAAGTCCCCAGGGCTTGGTATGCCAAGATTGATGGCTTTCTGTTGTCATTGATTTTTGTTTGATGCAAGTATGATCCTAATATTTATTTGAAGTTGATTCATGGTTATTTGATGATTATTATCTTGTATGTAGATGACCTTTTGATTACAGGAAGTTCAAATAAAGAGATTTCCTCCTTAAAGGATGCAATGAACCATGCATTTTCTATGACTAATTTGGGGTTGTTGAGCCAATTCTTGGGTCTCAAAATTGCTCAATACCAACATGGATTAAAAGTACATCAGTACAAGTATGCTTTAGATTTGCTGAACAAATTCAACATGAAAGATTGCAAGCCAAGCAAGACTCCCTTCCTTTCAGGAGTTAAGCTCAAAGAAGCAGTAAGTGTGGCCTCAAGATACATGGATCAACCTCATGAGATCCATTGGAGAGTAGCCAAAAGGATCCTTAACTTTGTTCAAGGAACAAGAACTCATGGGATCTTCTACAAAGATAAATCTGATCTTGATTTGATTGGGTTTACTGACAGTGATTGTGCAAGAGACAACACAGATCAAAATTCAACATCAGGATATGTGTTCATGCTTGCTAAAGGACCAATCAACTGGTCAATCAAGAAACATAGTTCCATAGCACTCTCATCTATAGAAGCGGAGTATATAGGAGTTGTAAATGAAACAACTCAATGTTTATGGTTGCAGGGGATACTTGGTGAGTGTGGCTTCGAATCAGAGTTTTCAACTATTATCTATTGTGATAATCATAGCACCATTTGAATCTACAAAGATCTAGTTCAAAGACAGAGAACCAAACACATTGATATCTATATGCACTACATCAGACAACTTGTGCATGATGGCACCATTCACCTACTCTTCTATGCATCTTCAGAACAAGTAGCAGACATCTTCACTAAAGTTTTTTCTGAGAAAACATTCAGCAATTTCAAATCACTGCTGGGGATTTGTGATCATGTTGTGATGCATGATTGATGACAAGATTTTTAAATTTTGTTTTATTGTCCATGTTTAAGGGAGGATTTTCCCACTGGGTTTTTGCCTCTTTCCTTGGTTAAATGGACATGCAGTATGTAAAGGGTGACTAAGCCTTGTTTCTAGGACATATAGTTTTCTAATATTTACTCATAAAGTCAGGATTAAGGGGGGTGTTAGAATAATCAACCCATAGTTAGCTACCTTAGGAATTAATTAATCCATTTTTGTCTTATTTTCCTAGTTTCCAATATTCCACTCTATGCAAGCTATCTTGCACATGTCCTAGAATTAAAACTTGCTAAAACTAGGTCATGGAGAACTTGAGAAACCTCCTTGAAACCATATTTAGCATGTCTTCTTTATTCCAGGTTCTCCCTAGTGCATATCTACTTTTTATGCTAAGTTGCCTGTTTTATTGAGATTTATGGCAAAAGGGAAAGTAAGACTCAGTGTAGTTGACTTGTTTTTTTCCCTCATCATCCTCCATCCTTTTCTCCTAATAAAAACATGTATGAGTTATGTTTCCATCCCTTATTATATTTCCTACTTGACTTTTCCAATTCATGAGCCTCTAAGTAGATTTGCACACTGCTTTATGCACATATGGGGGATTTGACTAGATTTAGTAATCCTACTTTTTGACTATTTCAAATGGAATCCTTATGCATTCAAATCTCTCATGTAATTATATATTGTTGCATCCTATGACTTAACAAGGTTGGATATTTTTTATTCAATACATATTAGTGTTATGCTCCAATTTCAGTCTCCTTTGTTGGTAAAGTTGCATATTTGATTAGCGATTTTGTGAGTGTAATTGTTACATCACTTGGGTTCAATTTCCACAAGACAGAGTTCATCAACTCTGTCCATTTGGAAATATTTCATGAAATCTATCCATTTGGACAGAGTTCATGAACTCTGTCCAACTTTTTATTCAATACATATTAGTGTTATGCTCCAATTTCAGTCTCCTTTGTTGGTAAAGTTGCATGTTTGATTAGCGATTTTGTGAGTGTAATTGTTACATCACTTGGGTTCAATTTCCACAAGACAGAGTTCATCAACTCTGTCCATTTGGAAATATTTCATGAAATCTATCCATTTGAACAGAGTTCATGAACTCTGTCCAACTGGACAGAGTTCATCAACTCTGTCCAAATGGATAGAGTTCATCAACTCTATCCACATCTGGACAGATTTCATCAACTCTGTCCATTTGGATAGAGTTCAACACTATCCATTTGGATAGAGTTCATCAACTCTGTCCAAATGGATAGAGTTCAACAACCCTATCCAAATGGACATAGTTGTTGGGACAGGATTGTTGAACTCTATCCATTTGGATAGAGTTGATGAAATCTATCCATTTGGACAGAGTTGTTGAACTCTGTCCATTTGGATAGAGTTCATCAAATCTCTCCAAATGAGTTCATGAACTCTATCCATTTGAACAGAGTTCATCAACTTTATCCACATGGACAGAGTTCATGGACGACTACCTTCATTATATATGTATTAACTAAAATTAAAATTATAAGAAATATTCACTACTAATTAACATATGCAACCTTTAATTCTGCAATACTATGACAAAAAATGAATATAAGCCATTGAATACAACAAGAGATAAATCACATATTCAATGTTTCAATTTATAAAATCAATTGCATAAACATTTACCTAACAAGGGGCAAGACAACAAGACTAGACCATGAACAGACCCTCTAAGAAAACACCACAAACACCTCAATGAAGTGACCTCCACAAATAGACCTCCACGTCAAGAGGAAATCAGACAGGTAGCAGGGTACCAGGATGGTGGATGTACATGTTAGGTGGCAGGGTGACATGGACAGGGATGACGAGAAACAACCAACAAATTGGGTGGCAGGAGAAGCATGACATGATGAGGACAAATGATTGCAGGAAAAAACAATGAAAATGAGGCTGCAGCTAAACTTCTATGCGAAATAATTATTCAGGTGAACAATTATTTGGCCTAATAATTGTTTAGCTGAATAATTTTTCAGCCAAATGATTGTCCATCCAAATATGTATTGAAAGGCCCGTAAAAATTATCGACCAGCTATGCATTTCGTCAAATTAAACAATTCATCATTAAAGGTTATTCATTCGAATAAATGATTCGTTATTCGGCCGAATAACTATAATTATTCAGCCGAATAATGAATTTATTCAGCCAAATAAATTTAGTTATTTGGCCAAATAAATTTAGTTATTCATTCGAATTATGTCCGCTATGTTGTTTGAGCACCCGATTCTCACAGAAGTGCTACCCAAATTCATGTTTTCAACCCTCGATCAACTGTCATTGTCATCTTGGCACAAGAATTTTAGGTAAGAAGATTCCTATTAGGGTTGTGGTGGATATGCCACTTTCCACAGTCTTGTTCATCATGAAGAGGCTGGCTGGAAGCTAAGGGCCTCATTAGGAATCCAGGGCACATATGTTGTATGTCCTGGAAGGTATGGTTCCTATAGTTTTCAAATGGGTGGAGGCACTTCTTCTCATATTCAAGGATCAGCTGACAAATTGTCGATAGGGAGAACTAAAGAAATTTGGTTTTGGGTCCATTTTAGCTTGTTTCTTCTTCAAGAGGGTGCCTCTCATGAGACCCCAAGTGATATTTACTGAGCTTAGGGCTAGAGACCCATGCATGCTGAGGTGGGTTTAGGTCATGGCTCATACAGGTGGTGGAAAAGACAAGGTGAGATTCGAGGACGCTTTCTTCTATTGGCTGCAAGATTAGATCCTCATGATCAAGGATTATGCCTACATAGGGACAGATTTTAGAGGTGACCCTTACCTACCACTACCACCTGGTGCTCAGTTGGGGGATAGTGGTAAGAAACAAAAACCCTAAAATGGTAACCATGTTTTTTATGCTTTTTATATTTCATGCTTTTTATGTGTAGTAACAAGACCTAATGTTTACATGCAGATGTTGGTGTTGCACGACCCGGAGGATCTTCTTCGATGGATAGACAAGTTGGAGCTCAGTTTGTTCATAGGGGTGATGATCACCTTACCGAGATGGAGGAGAATTTAGAGTGGCTGACTCTTGATATTCCAAATGAAGCTATAGATGACCTCCCCATCAGGTATCAAAGGAACACTGCAGAAGTGTTGGGTTGCTTCAGTCGACTACTTTGCAGGCTAGCACGATCCATTATGTGCTATCATGAGCATCATTAGATGGTTTTCCGCATGTTATACTACTGAAAGCTTCCCAGATTCAGGGTTTTTTGTATGATTTTGTATTTTTTGAAAGCCATAGTGCTTTAGACAAGGTCTCATGACCACATTTTTGTAAAAAAACACTTTATATATATATACAAAGTCATTACCGGTGTTTATATGTCTCAAATGGAAATCATATTTACATGAGTTTTATGTGTCATTTACAGTTTATTTTACAATGAACCATGTTTATTTTGCAAGCTATGAATGAGCAATATACCAGTTTAGGATGTAGTTTTCTAATGAATCAGCAACCGTATTATCTAACCTAGGGATGTGCCTATACATGATATATTTGAATGACCTCTATAATAAATGTACTCTCCAAAATAAATGTAGAAGTACCAGGTTCCTGATGGTATAGACATGGTTTTGATGACAAACCACTAATTGTGAATCCATAAACACTACCAAGTCTTGAGAGTTCCGAGATGTAGCCTCAATAAATAGACCTATTACCTCCAAATACTCAGCTATGTTGTTGTTAGCGGGACCAATACAAACCGCTCCTGAACTGATCAAATCATGAGCCAAGGAATAGAGAACCCAAGTAGTTGAAGCAAGTTTCAAGGTATGATTGCAAGCACCATCAACAAAGCCATAAAAATCCATCTGATCTGTAGAACCAAAACATGGTATAAACAGTTTGGACACTAAACTCAACACCACACTGAATCAAGACACAACACATTGAAATCCAACAATATACATATATACATGGTACCATACAAAAATATTTTAAGCATAGCACCTCTTCAAGTACAACCCATTGTGAGGTTTCCCGAAGGGTATCCCGTCATAATCTATGAACTCATAAGCTCTTTTTTATAAAACTTTGTTGAAGACAAAGGGACCATACCACATTGACTCAAAATTCCCTTTACCTAGTTTATCATGTCTCTGATCATAGGTCGGAACTAGGTCACCTTCATTGAAAACCTGAGGTTGAATAGATTTATCGTACTGGGCCTTGATGCGTTTATTATGTGCCTCGTCAGCTAAGAAAACATCTCTTCTAGTTTCATCAAGATTATTTAGGTATAGAAATATTTCTACCTCGATGGAAGTGTTGGGTATAAGTTCTACTACAAGTTTCAGTGACGGGATTTGACATTGGATAGGAAGCACAACTTCTATTCTATAAACTAACTGGAATGGTGTGAAACTAGTCGTTGTTTTTACTGAAGTCCTGTAATCCCAAAGAGGAGAAAAAAGAGTTAGGTTCCAATTGGATTTATGATCTCCAACCATCCTTCACAACATTATTTTCAAAACTTTGTTAATGGCCTCGACTTGACCATTAGCCTACGGATAGTAAGGAGTTGATTTTTCATGGCGAAAAACCAACTTGGTACTCAACTCGGTCATCATCTGATTTCAGAAATGTGATCTGTGGTGACAATAGAATATTGGACTCCAAACCTAGCTATCACGTCATTAAATAAGAAGAGGGTGGCAGTCTTACCATCCTCTGCATATGTAGGCATGGCCTCAGCCCATTTTGTGAAATAATCAATGGCTACAATTATGTAATCATTTCCCTCGGCTGAGGTAGGATTACAATGCATGAAATCAATTCCCCATTTGGAAAAAGGGCCAACTGCAATGACGAGGTGTAAAGGAGCAAGGTGGGTGCACTTTTTTGGATAGAAATGTTGGCAAGGTGGGAATTTATTAATAGCCTCATGATAGTCTTTGAAGATTGAAGGCCATAAATAGCCAGTGCAAAGGATTTTTGGGGCTATAGCCATGCCAAAAAGATGACCACCACATGCTCCTGAGTGGCAATCATTAAGGACTTTTTCAACCTCCTCATGTGTAAGGAATCATAGGAGAATGGAATCAATACCACGTCTATACAATGTATCATTTAAGATAAGGTAGTATTTTGCATGGTGGTAGATATGGCAGTGATCGTCATGGGATATGTTGAGATGAAATCTTTGAGTTTGGAGATAGATGATTAAATCTCCATACCATGGGTTTTTTATCCTTATCAAGAATAGGGATTCATCCATAAATGAATCACTGGGCCTAGTATCCATCAAATCATAGGGAAGGTCACACATCAGCTCTGCAAATACCAAAGATTTCTTTGAAGTGACCTTGGTGAAATCAAGGTCAAATTCCTGCAGGATGACAATCCAATGGGAAAATTTCCCCCCTAGTACTTGATGAGTCAGGATGTAGTACATAGGGTTTTGATCTATAAGTACCATGGTAGTGCGAAGCAAGATGTAATGACAAAATATTTGAACATAAATGACTGTGGCCAATGCTAGATTCTCCACACATGAGTATCAGGTTTCAGAATCAATAAGAATCTTACTGGCGTAATATATCATGTGGTCCTGACCGTTGGGATCTTCCTGCACTAAAACCATCCCAATGGTAGTAGTGGAGGTAACAACATACAATATAAAGTCCTTTGAATAATCCGGGGGGTGTATCATAGGTGAACGAGTGAGAGTGTGCTTAACATTATCCAAGTCTTGTTGGGCCTGGTCATCTTAGAATAATGGAGTGTTCTTCTTTAGGACATGCATATAATCGTGTGTTTTCTAAGCTAAATTGAAAATGAAATGACAGAGAAATTTTTCCTTCCCTTGCAAAATTTGGACTTCAATAATATTGGTTGGAGCAGGTAGGGCTAATATAGCAACAATCTTTAGTAAATCAATCTGGAAGCCATCCTTAGAAAACACAAAGCCAAGGAGACATCCCGTTTCAATGCAAAAAACACACTTGTGAGGATTGAGTTGTATGTTATAATGACAAAATCTTAGAAAAATGTCTCTAAGATTCCCAGGGTGGTATTGCCGTTGTTGTGAATGTGCTGGGAGATCATCAAGGTACAGTTCCACAATGTTTTTAATATCATCAAGCACATAGGACATGGCATACTGAAATGTAGCTCTGATGTTCTTAAGGCCAAATGGCAACTTCCTATAGGAAAATGTTCCCCACAGACATATAAATTATGTTTTGTACTGATCGGTGGGAATATCTCAATATGATTATAGCCAAAAAATCCATCCATGAATGAGAAGATGAAGCTTCCATCACAGTTGTCAATAATCTGATCAATATGCGAAGTCAGGAAATTGTCCTTGGGACAAGATTTGTTTAGATCTCAGAAATCGATATAGACTCTAATGGTACCCTACCTTTTGTTCATAGGGACAATGTTAGATACCCATTTCGTCAGGGGTACAGGATAAATAAATCCTTCCTTCAGAATTTTTTCTACTTCAGCTTTAATAGTCACAGCCTTCCAAGGATGGACTTGACGCAATTTTTGCCTGATAGGTTTTGTTGTAGGATAGGTTTTAATTTCAAGAACCATAATAGATGGGTCTATCTTAGGTATCTCTTCATAAGTCCAGGAAAAAATATCTTAGAATTCTCTGAATAATTCTCTATATGCTTCAGTTTCTTCCATTGAGTAGTTGTGCCCTACATGAACATGCTCAATGGTTCCAGGTTTGACTGATATGTCAATTGGGGTGGTTTTAGTAATGCTGCATAGGTTTCCTTAGAATTTTATATTTTGCAACAATAGTAGTGTTTGTGGATGGGTGACAATATCAGTACCGATAACTGATTCAAGTTCAAAACCCACCGAAGTGGCATTGGGAACAAAAGAAGATCGATGATGCTGATCTTCCCAGATGGGTTCACTCTCACTCATGATCTCCATAATGGAGTTATCTGAAGGAAATGTCTGTGTGAGATAATCTAGAGTGGGAAGAGAGGGTTCCAACCAATAAGCTAGGTTGTATCTATTATAATCCACAAGATGAATATCATCAATATGGTCATCGAAAATTGACTGGATAGCGTCATACTTTGCTTCACATGGGCCCAGGGAGGATGACGCAACAATTTATTTTCCTTTGGTACTATAGCCAATTGTGGAAATCATAATCTCTATCACCACTTATGTATTAGGAAGAGCTTACAGAAACACACCCATAAGGATTGAGTCTTTCAACATACCCACCCCAACCGACTGATAAGGAGGAGGGGATTGACCTAGCATAGGGATGTTATTCACCGTAGGGGTTGTAAAATTTGGCGTACAATATTCAAGTTGATAAATAGTCACAATATTCCCCATATGTGGAAATCAGAGAGTTCTAAATACTGTGGAAGCTACAATGGTCATAGAATAAAACCAATTCCTCCATAATAGAAGATTTTAATCTAATGAGGCATCAACCACTTCCACCTGAATGGAAATGTTCTTGCCCCAAATCTCAACAAAAAGTGTTGGAAATAAATCATGGGGTTGGAAACCCCTCCCATCAAAATATTTCAAAGTAGTAGGTGATTTCATAAACTCATGAGAACCAATGGCCCTCCAACAAGCTATGGACAAGACAAAGGTCGAAGCTCCTTCATCCAAAATGGTATGATGGACCTTTCTTCCAACTAATCTAGAGGCGACCTGAAATGTGAGTTGGTGAGGTAGTATGGATTTATAGTTCTCTACATTGAAATGAATCAAGCTGGTATTATCTGGGTCTAATGCCCCCAAAGCTGTTAGCAGAATTTTACGTTGTGTTGGACAACTCTAGAGTACCTCAAGCGTAGACATCGTACAAGGAGCCTGAGCTAGATATTCAACTGCATTATAAAATTGGGAAGCTCAGGCATTCGGATAGAAAACTGAATTCTTGAGGGTAGCCTTAGGTGGTCATAAAATTGAATCTAGATTAGGTTTTTTTATCACAAGAGGGCCATTAAATGAATATTGAGGAGAACTAGTAGAAGGAACTTTTTCAGAAGGAGGACTACTGTCCTTTTTCTCTACTGTCTTGTCATATGATTGACTATGAGTACTAAAGCTGATGTCTTGAAAGACATCATTTAGATTTCTTCCATGGTAGTAGGGTTTCCCTGATTAGACATGTGGTCTACCAGTTGTTGTTGAGAAGGAAAAGGATCAGTAAGAACTGATGGTGCAAAGTTGCTCTTCAAAAATTTGTTAATTTCTTCATGACGAGGACACTCTTTTGTGAAGTGATCTACTCCACACAATAAGAAGGTATATTCGGCTTTCCTCTTCCCTTTGTCATTATCATGGGTTGTTGGTTTAGGACACTCTTTTGTGAGTTGCAGTGTAGGTGAGTAACGACAACTCCTACATTTTATGATGCCCTAACATGTCACTAACTTATCACTCAAATTTATATACAATTTTAGACCTATAACTACCATTAATTTTATCTTGAGCCATTAGGTGAATGCATGATATTTTGACAGAAATGTAAAGCGATGCAAATATGAAATGCAGATAATTTCACTTTACTTTTCAAAACATGCCTACCTATGGGAGGGACAGAGTATTTTTCTTTTCAATTTCGTTGTGAAACCAAAAAATTTCTCAAACAACTATACTAAACCAAACCTTTTCCAAGAAAGAGAACAAGAAACAAAATTCGAACCAGTTTTAAAAGCAAGATAACTGGAGTAATATATTTTTTTCCAAGAAATACAAAAACACACTCAAAGGCATAATCAACATTTTTTCAATTTTTTCTGTAAAATGAGAAAGATCTAACTTAAAACTATTAAAATTTTTCTTTTGATGAGAACAAAAATGTAAAAGAAAGAGAAGAAAGATGGAGATCTGAAAGCTGATAAGGCTAATCAGAGGTCCAACAATTTGTCCTCCAACAATATATATGAATAATTCTCAACAAAAAAATTTCTTTTTCAAAGAAAAAAAAATTCCTTCACACAATTTTAATGAAAAATGAAACAAGATATCAACCAAATGAGTCTTTCTTGTTAGATCTATTTAGCAATAAGACTGAGATCTAATTAACGCTAAGCTCTCAAACATCACTCCTTTTGAAAAAATCAAAACCAAGTATACAAGCTAATGAAAAGATGAACCTATCCTAGCTCTCTGATTTTAACAAAATAATCCTTTTCCCACATCAAATTCAACATTCAAGAACTCAGATATATTTAATACAAACCCATACATTTAGAACTAAAAACAACCAAACAATTGTTTTTGCAAAAAACTTTGAGAAAACAAGCCTAGAAAAGGCCTACCTGGCACCCCGTGCAGAGAGTCACTGACAGAGTACTTTTGATCCAGAACCGCTTCCTGATTACTGGTCCTAAGAGGTGGCACTGGTTCCTGTTAACCGCCTTCAGGTTGTTACACCACTTATTTCCTACAGCACATGCATGGTTCACTGTAAATGCACAAAAACAAGCAAAATGGCGAAAAAGCAAGGTTAGATCACTATGAAACTGGCACTTAAACCATGAATTAACAATACTTAGGAGCACAGAGGGTCAAAAGAACTTAGATTTGAACAGATCTGAAGATACCAAACTGATAACCACTAGATCAGCTAGTGGATCTAATTGAATTAATGAAGGAAAAGAGCTTGGATTTCAAACAAGTGTTCTCGAAAAAAAATAAGGAAGATCAAATCTGGTGAATCTCTTCCCCAGTGGAGTCACCAGATTTGTAACTAGGAATTTTGCACCTTTTGTAGATAGAAGTTGTTCCTCTAGTCTGAATGGTTTAGATCTAGAACAAATGGTTCACAACAAGGTTGGAATTCTTTCCCTAGAAGCTATAAACACATGGAATACAATCTTTGATGGATTGATGTGATTCTTCACTTATGACAAAAGGTCTCTAAGGAAATACCTGCATAAACACATCAAACAAAAAAGAGATCAAAGATACCAGAACATCATCTATAGATCTATGCCAGTGACTAAGGAATCTTATAATAACATGCAATATTACAACACAACAAGTATATGGGAAAGGAACCAACTTTGCATTAATAAAATGAAGAGAGAGTTTACAACCTATGCTTTAGTGTTGATATGCTCTTTCACAAAGCCAACAGCTTGTCTCCAATAGCTCCAACTTGCTCCCTCAGTCTCTCTTAACTACCTTAGGCCAGAATATCAAAGCAACAACATAACATTACTCCCCTCCTCAACCATAGATATTGAGCCTACTTGTATAGGATTGTAATGGATAGGTATGGTTGAGAAATTAGTGGGTGAGGTGGCAAGGAGATCCTACAAGGATGGATCTTGATCCCAACTGACCCTAGTGATCAGGGATAAGGGTTCCATGAAGCCTCCTTTCAAGAATCTTCGTGAGAACCTATATTTTTCACTTTTTACCAAGGGCAGCGCTCCTTGTACACCATGATAGAGCGGTTCTAGGAATAATCACGCATTGTTTAAAGGGTAAAGGCGGTGCCACCTCTTACTTCCAACATAATTTAGGCGGTGTTGAAGAATTTACCACTTTTTGACTAAAGGGTAGAAGCAGTGCTAGATTTTCATATACAAATTTGATGTCTGGACCAATGTTCTCAATTCATAGTTTGGGATTGAGGGAAACACTGATGTTTGGGATCTCATCACATGCTGATGGCAATGTTTAGGTGTAACATCCACCATTATGTAACACCAGTTGTATATGGTCGGTTCTTGCATTTAGGAGTCTGGATCACATTACTATTTTGACATTGTTATGAGCATGGGGATGCCTACCTCATCTATATACATTTCACACATTCATTGTATCTCACCCATTGATGGGAATCAACATTAATAAAAAACCAAAGAAACCATGTCCTGACCTAGGGAGCATTACGTCTCCCTAGATTTCTCCATGATCCCAAATAGGTCCTATGATGTTTATCAGTCATACGATGAGATCCTACCCTCACACATCACGGGGCAATCTGTTAACCCAAAAAATTTCTCATATATCCTACACCATGCAAAGGCATCCATGTCCTAACCCTTGTTGACCCCCACACCCTTGTTTATCCTATGCTTTTATCCTAAAGGTTCAAAAAACATCAAAAAGGGCTTAAAAACCCACAAAAGAGCCAAAATAGCTCACAAGGGGGCTAAATCCCTCATAAAATGGATAAAAACCCTAAAAGGGACTAAAAACCCCAAAAGGAGATAAGAAATAGGCCATAGGGGCTTAAAACCCCATAAAGGGCTTAAAAACCTGACAAGGGGATAAAACCCCTAAAAAGTTAAGAAAAAGTATAAATAGGGGTGTAGGGTCACTATCAACACACCTCCATTTCTTCCTACTATTACCCTTCCTGCATGAGTGCGTTGAGAAACCATCATTCACAAGCTATTCACCCCCCTTCATTCCATTTTCTCCATCAATCCAAGCCTCTTGTATGTTGAGCATTGCTCAATACGACCCATCCTTGAGGAGAGGTAGTTTCCTGAGACAGGGCATGGTGGCCCCATTTCAAATGAAGCTAGAAGGTATAAGGTCTTATGTATACTATTTATCTCTTGTTTTATATGTTATGTAGAGATGAATGCTTTGATTTAGGACATTGTGTTGTAGGTTTTCAATTGATTTACCTCTAACCCTTTGTTGCAGGTTCCTATCCAACTAGAGACTCTACCCTTTCGTCCTACAGACGAAAGGGCAGGTGCTTCTGCACGTAGCTAGGGATTTTTACCTACTACAAGTCAGTTGATTATTTTCATACTAACGTTTATGAGATGACTGTTGAGATAGTTTCAATATTCCCATACCAATATAACAGATTTAGTATTTTCATAATGATGTTTATGTGGCATCTTCACTATTTCTATACTAATGTTGATAAGATAGTTTTAATATTTCTATACTGAGGATGATGAGGTAGTTTTTGTATTTATATATTGATGTTGATAAGATAGTTTCCGAATTTATATACTGATGATGGTGAGTTAATTTCATATTTATATATTGATGTTGATAATGATGTTTCTTCAACATTTGTATGTTGATGATGTTGATGTGGTTATGGTCCGAACACCTTGTGTTTGTGACAATGATATGATTGTGGTCCCAACAACCTGTGTTGATAATGTTAATGTGGTTGAAGTCAGAACAACTTGTGTTGATGATGATGATGTTGTTTCAACATTTGATGTTGATGATGATGATGATGTTCTAGCATCTCTATGTTTATGATGATGATGATGTTATAGCATCTCTATGTTGATAATGAAGATGATGATAGAGAATTTATTGATGATGTTTCTTTAGCACTAACATGCTAGTGATGTTGTTGTTGTTTCAGTATTCTCATATTGATGATGCATATGATGTCGTTTCATTATTTACATATTGATAATGCAGATATTGACGGTTCGGTATTTACATACTGATGATCAAGATTTTGATGTTTTAATATTTAGATACTGATGATGTACATGATGATGTTTCATTATTTACATATTGATGATGCAGATGATGATGTTTTAGTATTTACATACTAATGATGCAGATGATGATGTTTCATTATTTACATACTAATGATGTAGATGATGATGTTTTAGTATTTAAATACTGATGAAGAAGATGATGATGTTTCAGTATTCACACACTGATGTTGAATAAGAAGATTTAGTATTCGCATACTGATGTGGAAGAAGCATATTCCATATTCACATACTGATATTACAGAAGAAGGTTTAGAAGATGATTCACTATTCACATACTGATGTTGAAGAAGAAGATTTAGTATTCACATACTAATGTTATAGAAGAAGGTTTAGAAGATCATTTAGTATTCACATACTGATGTTACAGAAGAAGGTTCAATATTCAGAATATGATTCAATATTCATATACTAACATGACAAAATATGATTCAGTATTCAAATACTGATGCTACAGAAGATGATTCAAATGATTCGGTATCCACATACTAATACTACAGAAGATGATCTAGAAGAAGATTCAATATTATTCAGCATGTACAGAAGATGATTCAGTATTTACATATTGAGATGGAAGAAGATGATCTAGCTGAGATAGATGATGAAGATGTATGATGATGTTCCAAAACTTCCTATGAATATAGAGATTCACTAGTTAGTTGTACAATTGTGATGATGGTTTTTGTTGATGTAGAATACCTTCCTAGTTAAGAGGGAGTGTTAAAGTATTGTAACTTCGGAATATATGCTATTGTACTTTTGTTGTATTATCCTTCAGAGATGTTATTCCTCATTTCAAATATGTCCTTGATGTAATTGGTCATGTAAAAGTCATGAGGTAAACAATCTGTTGTAAGTTGGGGTAATAGTACCCACAAAAGTAGTATATAAAATGTATTTTGAGTCCCCTAAGGTAGGTCAATGTTGATCCTAGATTTTTTATCATTTTTTATAGTTAAATTACTCATTTAAACACATGTTTTATTAACTTTTTCATATTTTATGTTACACAAATCACTACCCAGTCTCAAGTATGAGTGAATTTAAGGTTTATATGAAATCTTTTATTATTATCATTTTTATGGTTTTATTAATTAAAAATGACATATTAAAGTGCATTTTACGTATTAAATGATTTATATATTTGTTTACAGACTTTATAATATTTTTGGGATAAATTAATAAACATAATGCATTCAACCTGCCATTCGCACAACATGTCTAGCTCGACATCCATCTTGTCATCCATTCCGTTGCATGAAAAACGCTAGTAGTTTGCCAGAAGTTGAAATGTGTTGTTGTAGATTGCAGCCCTGAAGCGCACCAGTAGATAGACACTCTGTTCTCCCTAGATCGACGCCCAATGTATCTAGCTCATGGCCCATCCTCCCGTTCAGCTCTTTGTCCAGATCTCCCATCAGACTATGTGCTACTAATAATTAATTTTGGGTATTTAAAACATGAAACAGCTTGCAAACATCCTATTATCCACGTGTCTGGGTGATGAAGCTATGTTCTAGATAATTTGCGAGCCTGCATTCTCCTTTGCTTGCCACCACATCAACAATCCATGCATTGGATTGACGCATTCAACCCACACTCTAGAATATTTTCCACTACGATCTCCTCTATTCACCATCTGCCCATATGCTGCGATAAGGAAGGAACATGTGTGCCACATCTAAAGATCATTCACATGGAAGAGGATCCTGTCTATTTGATGTCTAGTAAAAAGATTAGAACCGCCCTGAAGAAGGAAGATTGCCTATGCGTTGACCTCTAATTTGTTTTGTGCCTTTATGATTGACTAAATTTAGAGAGCAGTCGACCACTAAAGGGTCGACTTGCTCATCTCTGTAAACTATTATATCTAGCAGCCTCTGTGTGAGAGTTCAGTTATCTAGAGCTAGAAAGTCAGAGAGTTAGGAAGAATTCATCAGGTTGTTCTTAAGCACTGTATTTATGTTTCGCCGTTTGAATAAAGAGTTCTATGTGTTGTTGTTAAAGATTGCATTTGAGTAGAAGTTAGCCAGGCATCACCCCTAATTGTTGAGAGGGCCCCTCATCAACTAGAGGTTTCTTTTCTTGTTTATTTCTTTCATTTTTCTGTTGTAGTTAGTTTAATTCATAGTTTGTTTTATTATTTTTGTAATGCAATTTGATTTTTGAATTAGATAGTTAACTGCGTGCATAGTTTGTTTTCATCTTTGTTTTCAGTCATTCCATTTCCAGTTTATTGTTCAGTTTATTTGCAAGTTACATAGAATATATTGTTGTTTATCAAGTTAAATCACTAGTACAAAATGAGGAATTAGCTACTATGTGACTAAAAATTTTAGTCACCACAGGTTTTTCAAGTGATTTACTACTAAATATTAGCAATTTTGATTGACCCAACTATAAACGACTAAAATTAATGACTAATTTAGTCACCAGTTAACAAATATGACTAGACAATAAGTGATAGAGTTAAAAATGACTAACATAAACGACCAATTTAGTCACGGCATAAAAAATGACTAGCTAGAAGAATATGAATTATCCATTTATGATAATAATTTTTTATTGTCACTCCAACAATGGAAAATTGCAATTTTGGTGATGACTTTGTACAATTTACTAAATTTTCACACTACAGATAGATTCTCTGTAGATCCATCTGCGGTGTTAAAATTTAGTAAATTGTAACATTGTAGATGGATTTTTGTTACAAAGGGTATTTGATGAATTAATCCTAATTAACATAACCCATAACTTATTTTGTGCAAGATAAGTACAAGAACATGCTAAAAATATTTCTACATTCAATATCCTTTGCCATTTTGTATACCTTATAAGATTAATAAAGTGAGATTTAGACCACCCAAGTTAGACCTAGTACTACAGTATAATGCTTACTTCGGGGAGGCTATGGATATGTTTGATAACATATCAATACTACACTAATCAATTAATACCAATGATAGACAAGTAGAAAACCTTTACTACATCGGACCACATCTAGACATCTATAGAGGTAAATAACATTGTCAAAATACATTTACTTAAAAAACTCTATCCACAAAATATATTAATATATTACATATTATATAGTTACAAAACATATAATATACAAATTATAAAACATATATATATATATATATATATATATATATATATATATAGGTCCAGTTGTGTTCAGTTTGATTGCAAGGTATCGATTAGCAGTTAGTCCCGTCCAAGTAGTCACTCTATTTCGTACGTTCCATCTATGTTGGGTGGGTCTTTCGATAAACAGCTATTGGGAACATGGGTAACATCATCTAGTCAACATGTGGCTTAAAGGGAAAATGGAGGGTTTATCTTTCTCGATTGGTTTAATGAATGGTAAGGTATTGTAACCTAATTGATAAAATATACCAAGAAAGATATTCAACATCTTGTTACAAACATTGATATACCTTGAGAGGAGTACTCAGGGCAAGTGCTATAAACAGTATTCTGAGAGAGGCTAAAGCCAAGGAGAGGGAATATATAGAGGCATTCAGGGAGGGGAGGGGAGGTCAAGTAGTGCCCAGCATTATGTAGGTTATCCTTAGAAACCATTCCCCTAATGACACCACCCTGGTTAGTTAGTGATTGCTTGCTGGCTACTGGTTTACACTCCCAATAACACACCCAATCACCCCATCACTCCCACCAGAAAAGATCAGGACCGATGGTGGCCCTCTCCCTCTTTCTTTCAAGCGAGCAGGTTTATACCCTCACCCCCACCATTGGCTGAGAATACATATCTCCCCTCATGTCTCCAGAAAATGACAAGAGATGTCCTCCAGATGAGAAAGCAATCCCCATTAAATAAATACCCCATTCACCATGAGTCACCATCACGTCGGACCCTGTTAAATCTAAATACCCTAGGAATCTTCAACACAGACCCCAAAAATCCTAGAAAAAGATACAAGGAAAAGGAAATGGATTGCTTACTTTTCTTTCAGTTTCCCAACTTAGGGTGGCTAGGGTTAACCCAATGATGAGCCCCCGGATGGTTATCAATGTAAAATTATTAAACCTATCAAAACGCCATACGTGGGAGAGATATAATATATGTTTCTGAGTTGCCACGATAGTTATATTATATTGAGTGAGTTCAAGTTCACACCAGACAATCTATTTATTGATTACAGAAATCCTAGTTGGAACAAACAGGGCGGGGTGGGGAGAATGATGGACCTGAGTCACCTGATCGATCAATTTATCCATGCCTAATTGCTTCTATCCTCTGATTAAGGAGGAGAGATTTCTTACTTGGATGGGTACAACTTGCACTAGCTTCCCAAAATACTATATGGCAGAGACGATTGGATTCGAACCAATACTAAGAAAGCAAACTGACTTTCGTCTCTTGTCGTCGTCCTCATTGTAGTACTTTATCATCCAATTTTGAATCATACAAGTCCATATCAATTTATTAGGGCCTTTTTTGCTACAGAAGAGTGCTAAAGGAACACATATATAATTAGTGTGGTTGGTAGGCTTGAAAGGTCTAAGAAACTATCCCAAAAGGATAAAGGTTCATGGCTCCTTCCCTCCTATTTTTGGGGTATCTCAGAACTACTTTCTCGGATTTATAAATTACAACTAGATAATACTAGAGCTTTCCTTCATCTAATTCCAAATTCAATTCCATTACCAGGATATTTCCTATAGAAGATCAGAACCCTGCAGTAGATGATTATATATATATATATAACACAAAACAACATAAAAATAAACAATATAAATAATCCCAACACACATATATATTATTGTAAAACATATATATAAAATAAAACTTATAATACAATATAAAATAAACAAAATAAAATATAAAATATACCATATCATATGTACTATGTGTGGAAATTGAACCCAATGATAGATTAATTTTACTCACAACAATTAACAATTGTTCATGCAAAATCACTCACAAAAGAGACTGAAATTGGAGCTGAACACTAAACTATATTAACTCAGTGTATAATAGACAACCCTATAACATAATAGGTTTCTAAATAAATAAAATACATCAGGGATTTGAATGCATGAGGAGCAATTCGAATCTAGCATAAAGCAGGCTTACTAAAATTAAGCAAATCCCCCATAGGTGTAAAAAGTTGATCCCAAATATGTCATGGAGCTCATGAATTAGAAAAATGTATTAGGAAAGATAAAGAGTTATGGAATGACAACTCATACATGCTTTTCCAAGGAGAAAAGAGTGGAGTATGAAGAGGACAAAAAACTAGTTCACCTCACCTAGTCAAACTTTCCCTATTGACTTAAAACACTGAAAAAGCAAGCAATAAAGAAGAAAAAGCAGAAGGGCACCTAGGAGACCAGGAATAAAGCAGAATTGATCCCTTGAGGTTTCCCAAGTGCTACATGGATCAAATTAGGCAATTTGGACCACTATGGATAGGTAATTGACAACTTGCATAAGGTGGGACACATGAACTATGCAAATAAGACAAAAATAATTAAATTAATGTCTAAGGTAGTAAACTATGGGTTGATTATTCTAACACCCCCCCTTAATCCTGAATTATGAGTAATATATCAAAGAATTATAGGGCCTAGCAACAAGGCTTAGTCACCCTTTTACATACTGCATGTCCATACAACCAAGGAAAGAGGCAAAACCAACTTGGGAAAATCCTCCTTTAAACATGGAATGTAAAACAAAACTTGGAAATCTTGTCTTCACTCATGCTTCACAGCATGATCAGCAATCCCCAGTAGTGATTTGAGATTGCTGAAGGTATTATCACAAAATTCTTTGGTGAAGATATCAGCTACTTGTTCTGAAGATGAACAGAAGAGTAGGTGAATGGTGCCATCATGCACAAGCTCTCTGATGTAGTGCATATGGATCTCAATGTGTTTGGTTCTCTGCTTCTAAACTGGATCTTTCCAGATTTGAATGGTACTCTGGTTATCACAATATATGGTATTTGAGTACTATGATTCGAAGCCACACTCTCCAAGTAAACCCTGCAACCATAAACATTGAGTTGCTGCATTAACAACTCCTCTGTACTCTGCTTCTATAGATGAGAGTGCAATGGCACTATATTTCTTGCTTGACTAGTTGATTGGCACTTCTGTAAGAAAGAACACATATATTGATGTGGAATTTCTATCTGTGCTATCACCTTCCCAATCACTGTCAGTAAATCCAATCAAATCAAGACTGGATTTTGCTTTATAGAAGATCCCATGTGTCCTTGTTCCCTGAACAAAGTTAAGGATCCGTTTGGCTGCTTTCCAATGGATCTCATGAGGCTGATCCATGTATATAGAAGCCACACTTATTGTATAAGAAATATCAGGTCTAGTATGTGTTAGATACAACAAACATCCAATCAATTCCCTATACAGTGTATTGTTTACCATAGGTGAAGAATCAGCTTCTTCCAGCTTCACTTCTGAAAGGAAAGGAGTTTTGCTTGCTCTGCAATCCTTCATTATGAATTTTTTTAGCAATTCCAAGGCATATTTGTACTGGTGCACCTTTATTCCAGCTTTGGTTTGATCAATCTCAAGTCCCAAAAATTGACTTAAGAGCCCCAAATCTGTCATGGAGAAAGCTTGGTTCATAGCACCCTTTAAGGAAGCAATCTCATCCTTTGAGCTTCTTGTAATGAGGAGGTCATTAAAATATAACACAATGATCATTAATGAACCATTAACTAACTTCAAATAGACATTTGGATCTGATTTTCACCGAACAAAATTTAGTGATAGCAAGAAGCTATTGATCTTGGCATACCAAGCCCTGGGGGCTTGCTTTAGCCCATACAATGACTTTCTAAACCTGCACACAAGAGAAGGGTTAGTACAAAAACCTTGAGGCTACTGAATATATATCTCTTTAGTGATATCTCCATTCAGGAAGGCACATTTTACATCCATGTGATGTACCTCCCATTGCCTTGAGGCTGCAATGGCTAAGGCTAGCCTGATGGAATCCATCTTTGCCACTGGGGCAAAGGTCTCATTGTAATCTATACCATGAACTTGTGAGTAGCACTTGGCTACCAATATGGCCTTATACTTTAGTGGTGAACCATCAGCAGCAAATTTGGTCTTATAGACCCACTTACACTGGACCAACTTTCTCCCTGAGGGAAGATCCACTAGCTCCCATGTGTTGCTCTTCTGGAGTGAGCTGAACTCCTCCTTCATGGCTGTTTGTCATATTGGATCTCCTACTGCTTCTTCATATGTTTGATGATTATAATCCACCATCAAATATCATTTTTCAGCAAACATAGGATCCTTCATGCACAGACCACTCTCAAATTGAGATCTAGTCCTCCTTGGGTCATTGGGATCCCCAGCTAGCTCTCCTACTGCATGTAGTGTCTTGGCTGCCCATTTTGTCCTTGTAGGGATGTTAGGGTCTGAAATAAACTCATCTCCATTAGAA
>LPNX010998439.1:0-14479 GCA_001517045.1 Pseudotsuga menziesii | reverse complement strand
ATTACAACTTACCAGTAACTAGTATTTATGAAAGTAGTCATTTACGCAGTGGAGAATTGTAAATAAGAAGGAGCTGCGTTGGATGATTTCGCAAATCTCTAAGTTTCGATCCCTACTATGGGAAGGGTAAGGAAGCTGTTGTGTCCTCATTACACCAATCACAGCAGGCACGCCTCGCTCCAAAGAAAACTGCACTTGGGCTTCTTGTGAATCCCTTGGTGCAAATGACATGGTCAAAACATTTCTCTTCAAAAGTTATGCACCCCAGCTTGCCATCTAAGCATGCCATATGGATTTTAGATAAGGGCGTATCCTCAAACTCCATAAATCATTGCAAAAACAAAATACAGGACTTATCACCAAACTTTGCCACCCGTGCATATATATAGTTGTCATTAATAATCTTAACTAGCTCAGGGAGGTATTTCACAATTAATATTCACCATTATCCTTTGTAAACTTGCTAGAGAAGCCAAGTTTGTTCACCTACTATCTTGTTTCTCAAAGTCCATTTGTTTTAGCTCGAAACTTGAGGTAGACTTGATTTATGTTCATAACTCACCTATTGACATAATTATGTCTACAAGATTTAATATTTGTATTTTCGTTTTTTATTGTAGGATATTTATTATTTAAAATGTCAAAAGCACAAGGAATAGGGAAGCTACCTTAAAATGGGAAGTTGAAGAATGTCCCAACCCTTGGAAAGATGCAGATCCAATGTTGCTCACGGATACAAATCATTTAATTGGATTCCAAGATGACCTTGAGTGCCCAGATACATGTATAGAATCTTCGTCAATGAAGACTTCCATAAGGAACATGATGACTTAGAGGTTTTTTGAAATATCAGAAAGCACATCTTTTACTTGATTGCCACCAAACCAATAATATTACCATATAACGATGTTGTCAAATCGATATTTAGACACATTAATCTTGGAATGAGACCAGTCATAAGTGAAGGTAGGGTTTCCATAGCTTATTTACAACCCTATTCATTCAAAATAATGTTCAAGCTGAAGAAAATTCAAGTTCTATTGAACAAAACATTTCTGGATGAGTACAGAGCCAAGGAATTCAATCTAGTAAAAAAATTGAAAGATTGGTGGACTGAATATAAGGCCTTCTTAGAAAAGAATAATTGGATGTATTCTACACAATACTTGAGATACCCATATCGGTTTATGAAAACCATGATTTTTATGTTATATGGCGAGGAGGGATCCTCTCATTTTAAAATAGAATGGAATCTATTGGTGCATTGTGTAGTAGACACATGGCATGATTTCAATTGGGTGAGCATCTTGTCTGTCAATCTACTGTGCTTCACTAGGGCCATTAAAAAGGTATAAGCATACAAAAACCAAAGTTTTTACATGTTATATTACATAGTAGATGTAGTTTGTTCCTATAATCCTTTTCCCAAAATGGGATGAGAGTGGAAACCTAGTCTTCTACCTATGCATGTATATTGTTGTGAATTGTGGTCCTCCAACTATAGGTTATATTTCTATAACAGAAATTAAATCCTTGCAAAAATTAAAAGAGAAATGAAGGGTAACCATACTGGTCATGATAAATTCCAATAAGGCCTCTTTCATATATCACACCAAGTGTATTCTTTTTTGCAATGGTTGGCACAACATTCATAACCCAAACTTTGTCGGATGTAAGTGCTGCTGCAAAGCCACCAAGACTTCCATTCATGTCCATAACATTGCGATATCTACTCTCCCCAATATATTTGTTCATTCTTTTGTAGCCTTTCATGTGCTTTCTCCACAACTGTGTATCAGCATTATATGTCTCAGCAGTAACACCTGATAATGAACCACTGAGAGCTCTAGGAGGAATAGCATTCAGGCACTTTGGGAACTTCTACAAAATACCTCCAGACACATCATTAGCATCACTGAATTTAGGCATTTGCGTAGTGCATATTTGCATTCTCTTGTGCCTGGGGGGTCAGCAGATTTTATAGACATTATCAGATAAGCATAAAATTTCAATTATCTGAGTAAAACTAGGCCATCTGAGTAAAACTAGGGCACTGTCAAAGCAAACTCTTCTTGTACTGTAATGAAATATGAAGCCAATTATGCAAACATGCTTGAAATTTTTTAAGATTTAGACAGTTAAACTTAAACCTGTCTGCGGCACAAGATCAATTCATGCATGGCCATTAAAATGTAAAAGCAGATAGGAAAATTCAAAACTCACATAAAAATGATGAGATCAAAATGTATCTCTGACTTGTATTCAGGATATAAAGTTGATTCAGGATAAAAGTTGATAATCCCTTGAATCTTGTAGCATTCACAATTAAAATCACAAATTATAATAGGTCAACGGCCATTCTATCAATTGTTACAAAGCAGTTCTCCAGATTTCTACATGTCAGAAAATTATGACAAACAAACAGACCATGTATTTCAGCGCAATAGCAGTGCAAGTTTAATTTTTTCATAGTCAACCACACTGACATTTTAGTTCAAAGGAATCCTACAACCACAATGCACTTTGTAACATATCCATTGCAATATTGATATCCAATTTAGAATTTGGCATGATATTAGTCTTCTAAAGGAAAAAAATCCAATATAAGAATACTTACAAGGACAGGTGTTAAATGCTCGTTTAATAGAATAACAAATGTAGCCAATACCTGGAATATAAAAGCACATTCTAGGAAGGACAAAAATAGGTTTTAACTGTCAAACCCCAGGAATGTATTGGAGCCTAGATTTAAACCTAAGAATACCTACAGCACTGAGCTTATGGTCCTGCTTAAGCACAAAAGTTATTTTCCAGAGATAGCTAACTGGTAGTTGATGCACTCTTAGCTAATGCATGGATAATGGGGAGTTTCTAACAGACAACTCATTTAACTAGAAGAAAGAAAAAACAAGTAACCGATAACTTATTCGTGACACTTAACTTGTGACCTATTGGTGTTCACCAGCCACAAGTTAAGTGGATGTGCTAGTACACTAAGCAAATCAATGCAGTGATTTGTTTTTTATTAAATACAAAATTTCAATGCTTTGCCAATGCAAAGCATAAATGAATATCATGACCCTGATTATCGTGATCTATCATCATTTAAACTTAATATAAAGATGCAATCCTTCACATCTGTACATAGAGACAACTAACCGATCCAGATGAAGACACATTCTTGTAGAATCCCACAACTAGTGTCCCATCTCTTATTTACCATCCTCCCTGATTGCTAGCTTCTTCTGCTTGTTTACTTTCTCCTAGATTTGAATTATTTCTACTGTTTGATAAGGAGAGACCCCCTTTAATCCTATCTCCTCTTAAAAGTTACTAAAAAGAGACAGAGTGACCCTCATTTTTCTAGTAGTGTTCAGTATTCCAACATAATATCCTGAGAACAAAGAACATCACAGGCCATCACCAGTCATCGGTGGCTTTCTTCTAAAACTTTGACAGTGAGTAAATTGTTCTTCTCCTGCTCTGGGAGGAAAGGCTCTGATAGTCATTTTGAAAGAGTACAGGATGACTCCGTTACTGTCAAATTTTAGACCCTTTGTCCCCATATGGAAACTGAACCAATTGCTCTTTAACAAGTTAGTTGCTGGGAGGAACTCTTCTTATATTCCTAGTTTCTCTCTTTCTATCTAGACACAACTTGAAACCTCAGAGTAGTGCACTAAATTCAGCAAAGTTATTTGATGTTTTTCCAAGGGACAAACAATAGGTTATTATAGAATAATTGGTCCTATAAATAGTTCCTCCTCCCAAATTCCCAGCAGTATATTTAGAAGCCCCATTGTACAAGAGAGATCATTTTTCTAGGAAGTTATCCTGTGATTTTTCCTTCTTCATTGATCTGGAGATCCGCATTCCATATTTGGAAGAGAATATGAAGTCAGTTTGGTCTTAAAAAGAAAACATTGAAAGCCAGCTCACACAGTAAATGGCCATACTGGGGGAAGCTATAACTCCTAAAAATGTCATGCATGACAACTAGCTTTCTCATTATCCAGTGCCTTAATAGTACAAACTACATCTTGAACACCATTTATAATGCGATGTGCCTTTAGCATCTAAAATGTGCAACCAAGACACAAAAATTGCCTCCTAGTTTGCGAATGTTTCAGCTTAAATTTGAAGCAAATACAATTTCTACCATACCATGTTGGGCTCCAAGATTTGGACAAATGAAGCAATAATTAGCAATTGAAAATAATGCCTGCGTTTATTTAAGAAGAAAACTTCAGAGAAAATAATAGACTTACAGTAACAGTCACACTAATACCAAGTGAAACAACTTGCTTTATAGATGGAATACATTCTACAGTTGCCGGAATCTTAATGTAGACATTGCAGCGATTGATTGTTTTGTGCAGCCACTTAGCAGCTTCAATAGTCCCTTCTGTATCAAGCACAAGTCTGGGGGAGACTTGAACAAAAAAAAATTGACTAGCTCTTTGCAAAATTTTCTCTTCGACAGTCTCCTTACAAATCAATCTGTACACCGTGACCTGAAGCATAAATTAAGTAATTATGAATGGGCTCAAGGAAAAGCCAACATAATGAAAAAAACAAAGGCAGTGAACCATAGAAGGAAAGAAAATTTTAAGACAGAAAACATTATGATGGCAAAATGTCAGAAAATAACAAGTACATGTAGAATAGAGCTTAAAGATGCCCTAAACACTACTAATAACATAAGTACATCCAAAATTATTGAAGCCGTAACAAGATCATGAACTTTAAAACCCTAACCACAGTTCTAAGCTTCCATTATATAACAAGCAGCTTGCCATAAAGTTCAACATCAGACTTATGCCAGATTGCTGGAGACACACCTTGATGTTTGTATAGATTGTGATAAAATTATTAATGATGGCAGTGAAAGAGCTCAGTTCTAGGGTTGGATGGCTGATGAGTCCAAATGCCCCTTGGCTTACATGTGGAGATTTTAATATAGTTGAGAATTAAGAAGGTAAAGAAGGGCTCTTACCTATCATGGTGTCCTATGATGAAAAGGAAGCTTAGATGGCCTTCATGACCCTAATTGTCTAAGCCATTGTTAATCCTCTGAGCTTTGGTTCACCTGGAATAGTTTTTGCAAGGGTTGGAAGAAAATTTTGTAGAGATTCAATAG
This sequence comes from Pseudotsuga menziesii, assembly GCA_001517045.1. Taxonomy (NCBI): domain Eukaryota; kingdom Viridiplantae; phylum Streptophyta; class Pinopsida; order Pinales; family Pinaceae; genus Pseudotsuga; species Pseudotsuga menziesii. The sequence continues at coordinate 9,339 of LPNX010998439.1, read as the reverse complement.
AATCATGTTATGATGTTATCATAGGAGAAATTGGTATCTTTTTGTACGTTTGGAGATTGGTTCATGCTGGTTGATGGCATGGCCACTCTCTTTGATCATCAACCTATCTAATTTTCAATTTCTTAGTGTGCTCAAAAAGTGTGCATGAATAGAAAATTTTATATCATGAATACTTCTCATCTTTGAAGCCATATATGTGTTGCATGTATTAGAACTATCTAGAACCATTTTTTGAAACCCAATGGTAAGGATGGGTGGATTACCTGATGGGAATGTCATTGATCATACTATTGCCTTTATGCAGGGGTATGAGCAACATATTGCGACCATTCGACATACTCAAAATAAGGCTACCCAAGAAGAATTTGAGCCTTTGAGGAAGTTTCAAGATCCCATCAACTTAGCCCTTTTGATCATAAGAGACCTTGCCAATGGAAGGGAAAGCAAGGTAGAGTAGAGGGAGCATGGAAATAGTTGGCATCCTACCCCGACCAAGAATAATAAGCATTTTCCAACTTTGGCCCTGGTCATATCAGAGAACCCTAAGCCTCCCAAAGAGGCTAATAATGGATGGGTGGATGATGCTCCCATGGTGATTCAGTGGGCCCCTGCACTCAATGACCATGTTTGCCCCCATCCTGCTAGTATTTTTGTCTCCTAATGTTTATGGTCGAGCTGCTTGCCCTATGAGTTTTGGACATTGTTATTTTTTTAAATTGGACAAGTTATTGCAGCTCTTTGTATTCAAGTGTTTTAACTTTCGGTGTTAGCCAACCTGCATTTTTGAGATTTGATAGTCTTTTGCTGGTGCTTTTGGACGCTACACGTGCAGCCCACCTTTTTTTTGTATTAAAGCTACGTACATAATGTTTTATTCATAGTCAACAGATACCTTAATTTCAAAAAGAATTATTCAAAGGGACAAACCTATCAAACTGAGGTCTATGGTGAATCCCCTGTTGTTTTGAGATCTCAAAGCTGTATCATCCTATGCTGCCTATGTAACATAAGTTTTGAACAAAACACCCTAAAAATTTTAAAGAGACCATGGTATTGAGTTGGGAGGTCGTAAATGGCCATGGGAAAGCCCCCCATGTTTTGGTAAATTACCAAATTACTATATTCACCCACACTTTTTGGCAAATCACTATGTCTACACCCATAATTGTTTTTAACTATGCAAATTTTCCAACCTGATCAATCACAACTTTCACAAAATAAAATCCACACATAGTTATGATCGACTTACAACTACTGGAGTATCCAAAATTTATGCCACAGAAATCTCAAGAAATATCAAAGCAGCAGCATAGAAAAAGAAGGAAGACAAGTGTAGAGCCTAGAGCTTGGCGTATATTTATCTCAGGGTATCACATCCTTGTTTTCATCTAATGCAGCATTTTAAACGTTTTACAAATTTATGAAATAGGTTTCAATTCATAAAATACGAAATTCAACAAGACCATGATGCAAAGGAGAACCTTTACAGTGCCGGTGGTGATCACTGCTGGATTAGAAATTTAGAAGGCAATGAATGGTCCAGTACTTATTTTAAAAGAGATTTTCTGTTCTGTGCTATAGTAGCTCCTTTACCCATGTGATTCTCAATAAGGAACTGTATATTAAGAAAGTATTTTTATGCAGTTAATCAATTTTAAGCACATAAATTTATTGTTACTTTGAAGTTGGCACTTTCTTCTACTTCTAGAGCTTCTATACGAAGACAATGGTATGCATGTATGCAATTCAATCCATCATTTAAATTTTCTAAACTAGTCAGACCCAAGACAAGAAATCTTAGAACTCTATTGATTATTATAAACCTAATCTTCTTTTCTGAAAAATGTTCTGCATTTCAATGGCTATGGTTACTTCTTTCTGGTGTGTGCCTGATTAATATGGTATACATATAGTCTACATATTTATTTCTTCAAATGCATTTGAAAAAATCAAAATGGTAAAGAATATTTTTTCTACCCTCAGCAATGTAAGTTGTCCTCCAGTGGAACTTAACAGCACATAATTGGTTTGCTGGTCTTTGCTAATTTCAAGACTGATGTTGATTCTTTGGCACATGATTCTCCACTCTACAACCTTCCCATCCTGGTTGATGTTCAATATAAGAAATAAGTTAATACAGATTACACAAGGAGGAACTTTTCAGCTTCCCACAGGAACAGGCTATTTAGAATCATGGGTATATCATGTGGTACAAAGTGTTATAAATGTGAATGAGGGAGTCATAGAAGAGCATGGAATGGCTGATCTCTTTCAGCAACTGATTGACGTTAGTGGGGTTCATAATTGGGGTATTGTAGAACACAAAGTTCTTCAAGATATGGGTTTAAATTGGTCTGATCTCTATTCTGCTGTTTGTTGCATTTTGGAAGTGTGGCAGAATAGGGAAGCTTCCCAAGTGCATGAGCTTATACTTGAAAGATATTGTTTTGTACTTGGCTGGATCACTCTATCAGATATTGATGTTAAGGAAGCTGGTGCTTTGCCATGGAGTCCTGAATTGGGCAGAGACAAGTTGCTTGAAATTGAATACTTCATAAGTTTTAGCAGAATTCTGCGCCATAATGTTCATTTTGGCCATACAGGGGAGCTATCACAGCTGGAAAATATCATTCTAGATATACCCTCTCAGCTTCAAACATTATACAAATATCATAGTGTGAAGGAAATGGGTTGGTTATTCTTAAGGCATAGTGCATGGCTGTCTTTAATTCTATCATTGCTCCAGGCAGGTCTGTGGAAAGTGTCTCTGAGAAAGATCCTAGTTTCAAGAGAGGACACATTTTGGATAGAGCAGACATCTAAAGATACTTCATTACTCACACTTTGTGAGAAATTAGTTTTTTGTGTATTGAGGGATGGGAAATCAAGCGTTTTGCTGAAAATATTGACATCCCTTTTGAGCATGCATGTCGGGGCACTGCGAAAAGCTGTGCTTTTTGTTCTTGATGGAAAAGAATGCGAAGATGATGCACTATTTTCACTAAATTTGTTGCTTCAAGCAGGTTATGACAAGTCAAATCAGGAAGAGATATTGGGGAAGCTAGGAGCTAGCTTTAAGCTTATAGAGTCTGTACTTGGAACTCTGACAAAGTTTAGAGGAATTGTGAGCAAAGAAAACACGGGGAACCTGAACAAACTTTTTCTGAGCTCCTCGTTGCATGGTTTCCCATCACATGTTCATCCAGGGAGTGCATCTATGGTCTCTTCTACCCTCTCTGTTGAGGGATTTTTGTATACAATTGAGCAATTTTTCAGAGCAAGATATGCATTAGGGGGAATTGAGGTTGATGCAGAAGTTTTCAATAGTTTACTTGAGGTCATAATGACCATAAAGTTTGACAGGTTATTTGAGGGTATACATGATAAATGTAGAATCTTGTTCAATAATTTAATTCCCTCTATAGAAGAGAGATGTATGTATAGTGATCTATTTTTGCTGAAGAACATGGAAAGCCTGGTAAAAGAAATGAACTCAAGCAAGGAGATTAACTTATCTATTAAAGAGCATCTACTTACAAGTGCAACTGATATGGTGGAATGCCTGAGAACGGATCCTAGTAAAATCATTTTGCTTAAGTTTTATTTGGGGAACACTGAGGTCTCATTGATGTTGAACCAATCCAACAAGTTCTGGGAATTTCTTGGAGGCAATGGTAACTTTTTGCCTTTAATTGATGCTTTGGATGGATTCCATAATGAGTCAGTGAATACGAAGGTGCTACAGCTGTTTGTTAATCTTTTAACAGGTGATCTGAGTTATATTAACTTGAAACACAACTTGCAAGAAAATTTCTTATCGATGGATTCATTTTCTTTGGCTTCATGGCTGGAAAAAATGCTGCTAGGATATACTGCTCAATCAGCTGTAAGTAATTTGCCAACAGGAGTCTCTAATTCAGTAAGAGATTCAGCTATTGCTTTCATCAATGCTCTGGTGTCTCCTTCATCTGATTCAAAATCAAGAGAACTTTGTGATCACATTCTTGATGCATTGCTTGTGGGTCTAGAGAAGGCATTCCTGTCATTTGATGTTCCTACTGCGAAAGCATACTTCAATTTTGTAGTTCAGTTGGAAAATGGTGAGTCCACAATAAAGCCTATTATCAAGAGGGCAATTGATATGGTGGTCAATTTGTCTCCCGATGAAACCCATCTGGAGGGTTTGAAGTTTGTCTTGGGTTTTCTGGTTTCTGCACTGGGTTCGTATGGTGCTAACAAGCATGTTTCTGAAAAATTAACAGAGAAGCCTTGGTCAAACACTAGTTCTAACAATGATTCTACTAGCTGTAAGTTGAAGCCTAGTGTTCCTAGAAAGAACTCGGAGGCTTTGGCTAATCCAGTCAATTCGGGAGTCCATTCTAGTGCGATTGAGTGTGATGGCACATCAGCAGATGATGATGAGGATGATGGCACATCTGATGGAGAACTGGCTAGTATGGATAAAGAAGATGATGATGAGAGTAACAGTGAACGGTCACTTGCATCAAAAGTTTGTACATTCACCACTAGTGGAAGCAAATTTATGGAACAACATTGGTACTTCTTCTACACTTGCGATCTGACTGTTTCTAAAGGGTGTTGTTCTATTTGTGCCAGGGTGTGCCACAGGGGTCACAGAGTTGTTTACTCTTGTTTAAGCCATTTCTTTTGTGATTGTGGAGTAGGAGGGGTAAGAGGGACAAGCTGCCTCTGCTTGAAGCCTCGAAAATATGTTTCTTCCAGAACTACATCATTGAGGGGGGCTAGCGGCGTTGATCCATTCTTTCCTCTCTCATATGAGAGGGATCATCTTCAACCATCTGACAGTGACTCTGATCTTGAGGATGAAGGTTGCATGGATAATGAGAAGACTTTCAAGTTATCTATACCCAAAGAGGAAGAGGATGGGTTGCTATCACTTTTTATGGATATGGATATTGAAGGCCAAGTTTTGAAGTTATGTAGACAACTTCTTCCTGGTATTAACGAGGCTAGTCATTCAGTATTGTCAAAGGATGAGAGGATAGTTTTGGGTGATGACAAGGTTTTATCCTACAATTCAGATCTTTTGCAATTAAGGAAGGCATATAAAAGTGGATCTCTGGACATGAAGATTAAAACAGAATATTCTAATGCAAGGGAACTTAAATCCCATCTTTCAAGTGGCTCTATCGTCAAATCTATTCTTACTATAAATAGCAGAGGCAGGCTTGCAGCAGGAGAAGGTGACAAAGTAACAATCTTAGATGCAGAGACTATCCATCTCCACGGTATGAGGAATGCCAAGTTCTCACTGTCAATTCTCAAGATGAAATAATAGACCGTCTTGAAATTGAGCTTGCTTTGCAAGGTGCTTACATTCGACAAATATCCTGGCTTCCTGGTTCTCAGGTTCAACTCATGGTGGTGACCAACAAGTTTGTGAAGATTTATGACCTGTCCCAAGATAACATTAGCCCTATGCATTATTTTACGTTATTGGAAGATTCAATTATTGATGCAGTATTAGTACCCATCTTACGTGGTCGGCTAGTTCTTTTTGTACTATCACAACATGGCATGTTGTATAGGCAACAAATAGAAGTAGAGGGTTATATTGGAGCTCAAGTTTTGGCAGAGACTATCCATCTCCACGGTAGAGATGTGCAGTCAAAAGGTATATCTTTGTGTTTCACATCAGCCTACAGATTAATTTTCCTCTCTTATCATGATGGTTCAACTTTAATTGGGAATTTGAATCCTGATGCGACATCTATTAGCAAAGTATCAAGTGTTCTTGAGGGTGATCAAGATGGTCAATTAAGGCCTGCTAGACTACATCACTGGAAGGAGTTGCTTGATGGCAGTGGTTTCTTTGTCTGCCTCTCGAGTTTGAAGTCAAACTCTCCACTTACTATGTCTCTTGGTTTTATGGAGCTGTGTGCACAACTTCTGCGATTGCCTGGAAGTCCATCTTCTCAATGGGTTGGCATTTAAGCTTACAGGCCTCTCTCTAAGGACAAAAATAATGTTCTTTTTTTACATGATGATGGTAGTTTGCAGATATTCTCATTTGGAATGGGTAGTGGAACTCGAGGATTGGAATTACTAAGACATGATTGCAACATCAATTCAAAGTAGGTGAAAAAGCTAGGCCCTAGCGTCCTCAGTAATACAACAAATGCTGGGATCAACCCAGAATTTCCACTGGACTTCTTTGAAAAGACAAGCTGCATTACTACTGATATTAAGCTAGGAGGTGATGTTATTCATAACAGTGATTCAGAAGGTGTTAAGCTTAATTTAGCATCAAAAGAAGGATTCTTAGAGAGCCCCAGCCCTACTGGATTTAGTAGGTGCAAGTCCTGGGTTTGATTCCTAGCCTATCCAATTTTCAACATGGCATCAAAGCCAGGTGTTGAGATTGATTGGGCATGGCTAAGGAGGCTTGATAGGCTATAGAAATCCACCTAGATACCAAATTCGTAAGGTCATGAAAAATCCAAGTGGCTTGATGTTAGTAGATGTGGGCCCTGGGTTTAACTCCTAGCGCGTCCAATTTTCAACATGGTAGCAGAAACAAGTATTGAGATTGATGGTGGGTGGCTAAGGAGGCTTGAGCCAAAATGTGGCTTAAGGGGGTTAATGGAAGTAGCGATCCACATCTTTTAGATCAAACTGGTAAGGTTTCCAATCTTGCGAGTGTTCGATTTTGTCCCCTCCCTTTTTTTGGTTAACAACTAAACAATTGATTCATTGATTTGTTCTTCTTTTTTAGTGGAGACTTTGTGGAACTTTTGCACTTTACATTGTTAGAAATATATACATGTTCGCTTCTATTGATCATCAAAATAATAAAAATCGTATGAAAAAACTAGCTAGTATTAGGGATTAGACAATTTGCTATGAAACTAGAGGATTTCACTTTCAGCAATAAGGAGTCTACTGTTCAAGGAATAAATTCTTCCATAATCAAATTATAGACGTGCTTTTACAGTATTTCAATTTTAGACTGCTTTCAATACTTTTTCTTCAATAATTAAATTCTCCCTTATTAAAGGATCCTTAGCTACATTGGTAACCATCACCTCTGCAATTGCATATTATCTACTACTTTTGCACAAAGCTTGGCCTACAGCTCCTTCAATCGAGTATCCTTAGCTTTTAAAATAGCTTGAATCTCCTTTACCTTGTATGGCTTCTACATTAATGAGTTTAGTCTATGGTTATTTAATTATTTATAATGAGCTCTATTGTTAATCCTTTCTAAATCTAAACTATTGTTCAACTTTTCAATCTTTCTATTTAACCTGTCCACTTATGATCCAAATTTGTGAGGGAAAGGATCCTCTAGATTCATGGCTGCTAGAATCCTTTAGCTAACTGAATTATTGGTTACCAAAGGTGGTAGATTATCTTTAGTTCATTTACCCAAGGATTTTATTGCAACAAAGTTAGAAAAATAATATCAAAACTGAAATAATGGCATTGTACTACAGGTATAAACTTGGGGTTGAGAAACTATCATGGTGATCATGGTACCAGTAGTAGAAAAAAAGGTTCACTACTACATTTACATTACACTAAACTCTTCGGGAACATAAGAATTCTAGTATGCAACTGGTGATGGGATGAGGAATTGATATGTTTATATGTTGGGGTTCATATGTTTATTATTTTTCTAATTTTTTATAATTTTAGAGACTGACCCCCTTATGTTAGGGGCCCCGAAGCCCTCTTCCACATCCCGGAAACTTGGTGGAACACTGCATTTTTCTAAACAGCGGAACAAGTATTTCCAAAAGGGGTAGGTTTTGGCTTGTGAAGTAATTTCATATTACATAAGTGGCTGGTGTGACCCCCTAAGCCATGGTGAGAACATGGGTGCCAAAAAAGCATGGGCTTGTGCTAAAGCACTGAGCTTTTCCAGCTCAAGAACATAATCAATATATGAACTCTATTGCAAATCAATTTTCCAGACCGTTGTCATTTCCAATTGCTTTTAGCATTCTGCAGGAGATGCTTTCACACTCCCACTCTTACTGGATGTATCATTGTATCCTCTAGTCTCAATGACCTACTTTCGTGGTCATTCAGTGAACATTAATACAATTATCTTATCACAACATTGGCTGTGAAACCGTAGGCGGATGCATTTTTATTAACACACACAACACAGCCTCTGAAACCATAGCTGGATGCATTCAAGGGCTAATTCACTATGCACGCATTGCCTAACAGTTTCTGTCGTGTTCATTTTCTAATTATAAACAACACATTTTGAAAATAAGTGATTTCATTAGGCAGAGCAATGACTCTAATGCAATAGGCTTTCACCAAGTCTGCCTAGCCTGGTTTTTTTTTAATCCTAGTATATTATCTCACTCACACACACAGAATTGCTATGAGGAAAATCATGAGCAGCTAGACCATGATAATTGAAAATTCACAAGTGGCCAATGTGGACCTCCAAAAGGCATGATGAGAATGTATATGCCTAATAAGCATAGGGTTATTTTGAGAAATTTGCAAGGCGATTGTCATGATTTCCAATTGAACAGAGAAATTTCATTTACACACACAACAAAGGCTCTAAAACAAACAATAGGTAAATGCATTTCAGGCCTAATTCACTAAGCAAGCATTGCCTAAGAATTTGTGTGGGGATGTTCATCTTCTAACTGTGAAAAATAGATTTTGAAAATAAATGATTTCATTTATACAGAGAAATGACTCTAATGCCTTAGGCAAATCAATGAAGGACTAATTCACCAAGTCTGCCTAACCTGGTTTTTCTAATCCTAGTATTTTGTCGCCTTCATACACAAAGATATTTGTTATGAGAAAAATCATCGGCAGCTAGACCATGATGATTGAAAAGTTAGATGTGACCAGAGTAGACCCCCAAAGGCACTGAGAAAATATTGATGCCTAATGAGCATGGTGTTTATTTTGAAAAAATTGTCAAAGGGTTGGGTTGTCATGATTTCCAATTGAAATGAGAAATTTGATTTTAACACACAACATAAGCACTGAAGCTGTAGGTGGTTGCATTTAAGGGTTAATTCGCTAAGCAAGCTGTTGCTGCCGCAACCTGTTTCCCCGATTTTAGTCTTTTACTTAAACTCAGGGACCCCTCCTTGTCATTAGTAGCTCGAACCCACTGTTGAAAGTTTGGCGTCTTGGAGCTTATCTCGTGTTTGAAGTCGATTTCTCGACTTTTAAGTGTTTGTCCAAGTTAGCTGGAGTCGTGCGATTTTTCCTGGTACCCGTCAAAGTTTGAAAATTTTGCATGAACAGGGGAAAAGACGGTTTTTTAGGAGGCAAGTTAATTCTAGCTATGATGTTTTTCTCTCTTTG
>LPNX010998412.1:239590-290515 GCA_001517045.1 Pseudotsuga menziesii | reverse complement strand
ATGTCATCTTGCCACTTGTCGAGTGAAATCCAGATACCAAACCCCAATGTTGACATCATCGCCTCTCAACCAATCAGCTGTCTAGAAAATTAGATTTTTATAAAAATTAAATAAAATATTTTGCAAACGCCAAAGTCATACTCATACTTAGGAAAACAGGTTTGATTTTTTAAAGGAGCGCCAAAAAACACCAGGTAATCCCCAAAGTCAACGGGGTTTGAAATCGAACGATTGCAATATACCAGCCGGAGGCAGGTATAAAAACTATAATGAAATCATGAGATGGCGTATGTGAAAGTGATTATTTCAAGGAGTTCTGTGTATATTAATTATAATAACTAAATTAAATAAACTTTAACAAAGTTGATTCCAACGAAATCAATTGCTTTGGAGATCGCCGTCCTTCATCGTTCCTTTATCTTCAGCTCTTTGTTCTTCAGTCCCATCATCTTCATTAGCTTGTAATTGCATATTTGCATCCTCATCATCAGCTCTTACGATGTGTTGTTCCTCCTCGAATAGTTGCTCTGTCACTCACAACTAGCTGTCGCTGTTGCTGCACCTCCTCCTCCAGTTCAACTAGAATATGTCGCAGTTGCTGCATCTCCATGTTCGCAACGTGGTCATCCACATAAACATTAACCTCATCATCTGCATAAACTAATTCATCAGCTGGATCATCTCCATCAGCTCTCACGATTTGTAGCAACACATCTACTGTTAAAGGGATGTGTTCCTCCTCCTCCAATACAGCTCTGTCATGTTCTTGGGCCCTATTCGCCATGATTGCAAACGGATGAGCAACTAGCTGTCGCATGTGCTCCTCCAGTTCAACTAGCTGTCGCCTCTGCTCCTCCAGTTCAGCTCTGTGTCCCAGTCCTTCGTTACCTTGTACTTCCCAATAAATATTAACGTGATCATCGTCATAAACATTAACTTGAACATCCTGATTATACGATTGTACTGTTTTCTTGAGTAGAGGAGGCCCAATTTTCTGATCTCCAAATTCTTTGTCTGCAAATTCTTTTAATGCTTCCTCCCCTAGCTTCCAGTGCCACATTATCTTCTACCTCAGTGTTCACAAAAGTGTTCATAGTTCGACGAGATGGCCTGTCGGCAAACCTAACACATGGTGGTTCTACACCTAGTACACGTCACCCTATTGCATCCATCCATCTTTACTATCGCTGCGTTGCAGGTTTTACACTGTCTTACAACTGCCTTTGTCATCGTCTCTTCAACTTTTGTGCGAGCAGCAGACTCAGATGTCTTCCCATTCTCTTCACACGATAAGGGTAGGTGACTGGCCTCCTTGCATTGGAGGCATGAAGCCAGTAAACATCTAGGGTTTGGACAGTCAAAAACTTGTACGCATTTGTCTACTTCACACGGAATATTGCAAAATGGACAATAAACCAAGTTTCCAAGTTTTGCTTCAGCTACAGCTTCCAGGGCCTGACAATTCTCATATCTTTCGACAACATCGTTTGAAAGAGCCCTCCTCATTTCAGACAAACGAATTGAATCTTTGCACTCATAACCAGTATACATACAAGGCAAAGATCCATGTGCGTTGAAACTTCCATATATTATTTCTTCCACCTGCCTCCTTAGACATCCAAAACAAACCTGATGCCGTTTTTCACACTGTACCAGATTTTCTATTACAAATTCAAAAAAACAACACCCACAATCAGCTTGCATATTGTTCATTACTATTTCCGAAGATGAAGATGATGAATGATCACTCATTTTTGTTGGCTGAAATGCGCTTAAATCCCTTGATACACGGTTCTTCTCTAATTTGGTAAGTGAACTGCGACAATAGTTTCGAAGCAATATAACTTTTGAGACATTAATTAGAAGAGAATAGAAGGAATAGTTAATATGGATCCATTTTTATTTTGTGGACAACAAAATAGGCCGACTATAACTTGAGAGTATGTGTAGGCTTGAGATAATTGCCATTTTTACCCAATTATTATAAATTCATAGGTGTTTTTATTTTAGGTTTGGAGTGGACAAGCATCTATTCTTTGAGTATAGGAGTATCAAACAAGTGTACTTAGATGATGAATAATAGCTCATTTTTGTTGACCTTCTAAAACCCTTGATAGACAGTTTTCTCTAATTTGGTTGAATGAAGTGCAACAATAGTGTCAAAGCAATAGAACTCTTGAAATCTAGACATTAATTACAAGAGAATAAAAGAAATAGTTAAATATGAATAGATAAACACCCTTTTTAGATTATGGACAACAAAATACCTCGTCACTTTAACTTTAACTTAAGATGTTGTGTAGACTTGGGGATAATTTCCCCTTTTATGTTATTATTACATTCACACGTGTTTTTATTTGAGATTTGGGGTTGACAAGCATCTATGTTTTTTCTAGATGACAAGAGTATTACACAAGTGTACCTTCCACGTTGATTCCATGGTAGTGGTTACAAATTTAAAATAACAATTATTAAAAAAAATAATATAACTTATTAGTGGCACTTTGCTTGTGACCTATTCTTGATCACCACCCACAAGTTAAGTGGAATTGTGTGGATAGGAATTTATATCTTAGAATTTTAGGGTGGAATACCATCTTTAATTTTCCTACATTGTGCAAGATTGGGACAAGTGTACTCTTCAAGATTGATCCTATGGGTCTTTCAAAATTCTTAGTAAACAATTAAAAAAAAATAGAAGATAGCTCATGTGATAAGTGCACTTGTGGTATGGAAAAACAATAAAAAATACCTCATGTATTAAATGCACTTAATGGCATACCATGTAAGGCCAATTCATCTTAAGATGATGTGTAGACTTGGGGGATAATTGCCTGTTTTACCCAATTATAATATTCATAGGTGTTCTTATTTGAGATTTCTAGGTGGAAAAACACCTATGCACCTATGCTTTTTCTAGATGAGAGGAGTATGAGACAAGTGTAATTTGGAGATTGATTCTATGGTACTCTTCACGAATTTAAAATAAACAATTATTTAAAAAAGAATATGACTTATTAGTGGCACTTAACTTGTGACCTCTCCATGTTCACCAACCACAAGTTAATTTTAATATGAGGATATGCATTTATATCTTAGAATTTGGGGTGGAATACCATCTATGATTTTCCTACTTTTCAAGAGATTGCCTCACAAGTGTACTCTCAAGATTTATCTGATGCTTGTCTTTAAAAAATCTTAGCAAACAATTATAAAAAAATAGAGGATAGCTCATGTGATAAGTGCATTTGTGGTATTGGAAAAAAAAAAATAGCTGATGTAATAACTGCCCTTATTGCAATACCATGTACGGCCACTTTAGCCTAAGATGATGTGCACACTAATTCCATTTTTTACCCAATTATTATATTCATAGGTGTTTTTATTTGAGATTTCTTGGTGGAAAAGAACCTATGCTTTTTCTAGCTGACAAGAGTATGAGACAAGTGTAATTTCTAGATTGATTCTATGGTAGTATTTACAAATTTAAACTAAACAATTATTAAAAAAGGAATATAACTTATTATTGGCACTTAACATGTGACTTATTAGTGTTCACCAACCACAAGTTAAGGTGGAGGTAATTTGACATGCATTATCAAATATGTGCCTATGGGGGTATTAGAACATATTAATATATATTTTTTGTATCTGGAGTAATCGGAAACTAGCTGGTTTCGTACTGGTGTGACACGAGGTTGATTCTGACCGCTACCACTATAACCTCCAGGAGAATACGCTGACCCCCACAACGCATCTCAAGTTGCAACGAGGTTTGAACCTTTGACTTGCTTAACAGCCCATACACCTTAACAAGTGCACAGTTGCCAATTGGTCTACACCTCGGGGGGTAGAACATATTAATATTATTGATATGGTTGTTGCTAGTTTTTAGTGGAGATGCATACAATAGGAAAGTATTTCAAAGTTGGTTGTTATAATGATAAGCTATATCCAAATTTCAATGTTTAGAGATGCACCTACTTAAATTATAGCTGTAATGTCCCTCCTGTATACCACTAAGCAAGTTGTAATTTTGAATTATAATTGTTCTCAGGTGAGGATCCAACTGCCAAGGTCCCGCCGGAAGCAAAATTTTCACCTTATAAAGGTTAATTTCCTAAGTGGAAGACTTAGGAGATGAAAGTAGTGACACCCACTAACAAGGGGTCAACTCAACCCNTATATATATATATATATATATATATATATATATATATATAGTATATACAAAAACATGATATATATATACATGGCAAAAATATATATATATATATGAAAGGGATTTCATATATATGTATACAATTGCATATATAATGAAGCAAGAATACCGTATCAATTGAGCATTGATTGTACCCTCATTAATATGCATGGTTGAGGAATCATTGCCTAAATTATAGTCACTAATTTTGGAGATGTTGTGTAATTCCATGAGCTGATAGACGTTGATAATAATTACCCTAATTTATGGTCGCCCATTGTGGAGGCATTACCAAGAATGCAGGTGAGCTGATTATGGAAGGATAATTTAGCAAACTATTTATGGGTGGTCGAAACATGGTTTTGGGGGGGGGAAACCCAAGGAAATAACCAGCTCTACTTCGGATGCTTGGTTTTCTTTCCATATAGATTCTTGTAAGCAGTGCTGGGAGGGAGCTTGGGGCTCTTAGGAGAAACGATGGGATCTGATCTTTGCTTTCCATCTGCGCATAGGGAGAGGAAAAGGAGGAAGAAATATATCTCCCCATTCTTCGGGGAATAGAAGGTGGCCGAGGAACACTCCATGGATTTGGAGAGCTTAAATTGCAGTTGACTCCGATCAGGTCCATGAGGTTGAGTAGCAGGTATTGTGACTTGTCACCTTTTTAAATCGGACATGCAACTGTTTTTCTTTGGCATACTCGTTACTATTATTATCGACCTGAGTTGATTGGGTTGCATTCCCCATGTCCTGTACCTAAAGTATGCGATGGTCCGTGAAAACATTTATATTTGGTTTTAAGGATATCTACATTAGTTAAAGGAACACCAGAGCTTAGATCTGTGAGTTATAGGTTGGAATTAATACCCTTTGGGTTTTAGGGTCTAGGATGGAGTTAATGTTTTGGAAGACGAGTCCATGGCTTCCTTTGAAAAGGTTTATACCTTCCCCCCCTAGCTCACATGAAGGGCAGGTGTTAGGGTTTGCAGCCAAGAACTTTGCAAATCGTGCCTCCTACACTCCAATCTTTCCATGAATGCTGATAGAGCTGGGTTTTGCATTAATATACTTATGTATAGTTGTCTCCCAACTTACAGTTTGATTTGGCCATGTCTCAAATGTCTATGTTAAGCGGTGCTTCCCCATTGGGAGTTTTTTTGGTTTTTACTATTGTTGCCTCAAATGGATAGGAGTCTGCAAATGTTAAAATCTGAATTCTAGACTGTCATGTCTAAGCCTGTCAGCCTGGAACTAAAATACCTTGTTTCCACTCACTGCATTTTTGTTTCCACTAGGATTTAGTGTTGGTCTAGATTAAGCCTCCCACCCAATAACAGTCGATTATTACTCCTAATCTATGTTACGTGGTTCCTAGAATTACCCGGCTGGTTACAAGTCAATTCCTTGCTTTAGAGATGGACTGCGAGATTCCTAGAATTACCTCGCCGGTTACAAGGCAGATCTTTACCTTTCATGCTTTATAGACTTAGATTGCAGCTTCCTCTTGATGAATCTGATCTGTGCATTGCGACTTAGGCTTTCAGGTTTCCCTCGCTGGTTGTATGGTAATTACTGGGTTGTATAGTTTAATTTTTATACATCCATATAAAGGGATATCGTTGGCATACGAATGAACATCTAAATCTACACAGCACAAAGACTGCTACCAGAATCCACGTAATTGTGAGTCACGGTGCAATTTCTCCTTCGCTAGTCATTTGGTAATTTTCGATTTGTGTATAGTTTCAAATTTAAAATATTCATGCAAGCGATATCTTTTTCCTTTGATTTGAAGATCTAGATATTATACAAAACCAATATAAGTATAAGACTTACAACTTGTATCTCCTTGAATGGTGATCTAGACTGCGCTTTGCGGGTTGGGGTTCATCTTCTTCTTGCAGTATAGCAGCCACTTTTATGTAGTTGGACCTGCATGCTTTTTGGACTGTTTGAGTTTGGGTTTTACTTACACCCAATGGCACTTCCTCGAGTCTTTTTTTTCATTTAGTGAGGGTGGTCTTCTCGTATTGTATGAGGAATTTTTATGTCTTTAGGGTTTTGGGAAATGCTTCATTTCTCAGAAATTTCGTATGCGTTGTCTATATTAGATAGGAAGACCGAAATCTCCTTAAAACAAACTTTTTCATGCATATAATGAATGCTATACAAGTGCTGAAAATAAGTATATTTTGAATATTGAACCACTACTTAAAAAACTATGGTTCTTTTGTTTTCTAAGTTGGCCAAAACACATGCTAAGGAATTTCATTGAAGGCTATAGCGATTGCCTTGTTTTGTGAGCCTTGTTGTAATTTATTTCCTTGCCACGGATCTGAATATTGAGAGATATCAGGGAGCCTCTCTACTCTTCTTGAAAAGCAAAAGGATCCTCCCTGAGAAGAGGAAAAATTGTACTAAAAGTGCTGCACATTTGATTAAAATAATAAAGGATTAGCAGATTTTGGTGGATGTAGCCCCAATAGGGGGTGAACCACGTATATCTTTGTCTATGTCTCGCTTATGTCTGCATTTGTTGTAAATTGTCCTTGCCTTTGATATCTTGAGTTATATTGGTGCTATGTGTTCGCCAGAGATGTCGTTAAATATTATCTTGTTGATTTTAGGTCATGGTATAGAATCAATAATTGAGCATGGTGTGAAAGGAATAATTGAGTATGCAAAAGAAATAAGAAAGGGAGTTCTACAATAAGTATACTTTCTTCCAAATAAGGAAGTTAAGATTTTATTTGATTATCTTCCTTATATAATTTCTCTGTGCTAATAATAAGGATGATTACGCAACTTAGTTGAGTGGTTTTCACCTAAGTATTCTAAATACAAAAGAGGCGGGTCATATTTAATATGTTAAACCATCTACCAAATATGAAATTAGTTTATTTGATATGTTAGTTAGACTAATTATGTGATGCTTTCTTGTAATGTCCCTCTTCTATGCCCTTAAATATCTTGTAACTTTGAATGACCAGTGTACTTATTCTCTGGTGAGGAGCTCAAGTCCAAGGCCCCACCAGCAGAACCTTGTTTGTTAGGTGAAGAAATTTCCTAAATACTCGACTTAGGGGACTTAAGACACAAACGCGACATGATTTTGACAACCGAGTCGAGTAGGAGGAGGTATTGGGGACCTTTCGACCTAGTATCCTTACAATCTTGATGAGGTAGCAGAGATAAGATAGCCACCCTAAGAAAAAATGATGATAGTAGCATAGAGGTAAAACTATGGTAAGAACAATATATTGAAACACATGTATATATATATATACAATATATATCTAAGGCAATCATATGTACATATGTATAAGGATATATACATATACATCTACGTGGGGAATATATATATGTATGTATATACATGAATCTATATATATAAATAGGAAGAGGGATATATGTATATGCGAACATGAATCCCACAATCAAAAACATTCTGATAAATGAATTGTTACAACAGCGAATTGTTCACGTAATATATTAAGGGATATTATATATATAAATCATAATATATATATATAGTTAATATAACAAAGAGCACGAGCATTATATTATACATATATATGAGAAGTAAGTGGCTTGATAACAAGCATACAAAAGGGCATTCCCTATAAATACTATTCCAGGCGTAAAAATATATTTTAGGGCAGAAAAAGAAAAGAATAAAAAAGGAAGGCCAGTTGTGTTGGACGCGTGCCTTCAAATAAATTGAATTACTCTATGGCATTGTGGCGGGATTTACTGTCTTAAATTTTGGGAATTATTCCCGCAACAGGAAGTGCTGCCAATGCCTTAAGTTTTTGCAGACTGTCAAAAGGTTAGCGCAGCCTGGGCTCTATGGTAGGTAAGAGGGAGGGGCAAATTAAATACAAATGGTTAGGTATATTAGCAGGGAATCTCTGCATGAAAGAAGGGCTCTCTGCGCCTTTGAAAAGGGGAGGAAGCTCAGCATTCAGAGGAATAAAAAAATATCCTCACTCAAGGCGTGGCTCTGCGTCCTCAGGTTCGAAGAAATTATTGAGGTGAGAACCCTTAGGTTTCCATAGCTTGAAAGAGAAATCCAAGTGTAGAAACCCGATTGGCATTCATCTGGCATGCTGATGAAGGACAGATAGGAGGATCTCCATTTAGACGCCATAGCAACAACAATGATAGCATTTATGTAGACAGTCTACAAATATAACCTCAGATTTGACGACTCAGAGTTCAAATGTTGGCGATGTCCATACAAAATTATTCAGCATGAATTTGAGCTTCATGCGTTGTTTTCAATGGGCATGCCAACCCCACGACATATTCTTCTTCCTCTATTGGTCAGCTACCATATATGTATTCATTTGGAATAGAAATCATCAGGTTTAATCCTTAGCTCACACAACATTCGTGCTCGAACGCACAAGCAACCTCCTCAGTAAGCAAACTGTAGAGAAGCAGTAGCCCATTGGAGGAGATGGGGTGAATGGGTAAGACATGAATGTTGGATAAGTTCTAGTTGAACTTGAAAGAGAGAGACAGAAGAAAGTTGAATGGCTAGGCAGGCTATTTTCTTTGGAAGCAAAATTACAAGAAAAGGGAAATCTTCTACGATTTCATTCGACGAGGTATTTCTTATACACAAATTTAAGATTAGTTCCCTAATGTTATTTGAAAAAGATAAGATCTTTCATAGATTTATTTCAATTCTGGGTATCGCCCATTACAGACCCATACCTTACATATGGGATAAATACATTGAAACACTTGATAGAAGTCCCACTTGTTTCTAAGCCACAATGTAGAATTAGGCTATTTTGGTCCGTCCTGGAAAACAGAAAGAGAAGGACAATGCGCTGGTGAAGATGAAAAATTTAAGTTCCTCTTGTGCACTGGTCTTAGATGTCACAGACATAAAAACTAAATTACTTGGTAATACCGTCAACATCATCTCTACAGGTTTTGTCTTAGACCTAACACTGATGTTTATTTTAATAACATTTATATCAAGACTGTTGTTTGCTGTGATGATGATTTGTCTGGATGTTATGGATATAAGATTGCGGTTATTTTAATAATATTTATATCAAGACTGTTGTTTCCCATGATGATGATTTGTCTGGATGATATGGATATAAGACTTCGGTTTATTTCAATAATATTTATATCAAGACTGCTATTTGCCTTGATGTTTTGTCTGGATGTTATGGATATAAGACTGCAGTTATTTTAATAATATTTATATCAAGACTGTTGTTTGCCATGATGATGATTTCTCTAGATGATATGGATATAAGACTACGGTTTGTTTTAATAGTAGTTATATCAAGACCGCTATTTGTCGTGATGGTTTGTCTGGACGTTATGGATATAAGATTGCGGTTTGTTTTAATAGCATTTATATAAAGACTGTGATTTCTCTTGACGACATTGAAATTAGATATAAAAGTCTTAATGATGTCTTAATTAATCAATTTTTCATAATGCTCTATTACGGATTTAGCTCATATATTTAAGGTGAATTGTTAGTGACCTAAATCATTTAAAGAACACCTTAAGGCTATTTATTAAAGGGAAATAGGGAGCAATACGACTCCGATCATAGTAGCTTCTGGAATATTTGAACATAGGTCTAACTTTTTTAGATTTGGGTATGAACTTGTAAATAAACCTGTTTGTATGGGATGTGACCCTAGTTCCTGTTTGAAAAGATGTTCCCTAAATCAAGGGGTAGAGTTAAGAAATGTTCCGTGAAGAGTTGTCGAAGTGTAAACCAAAGATGTACAGGCAACAGAGTTGTTGCAGATTGTAAGCAATTTTTCTGGAAAGTATTATTGGTGAAACGGTTTTGGTGGATGCAACCCTGGGTTTGGGGTGAACCACGTACACGTGTTGTCTTCTTCATGTCTTCACCTTATGTTGTTTAGTTTTTATGGTGTTTTATATGTGGATTTGGCACATGATTTCATTAAGCAATTTCCTATATGCTGCAATTAGTGATGTTAAAGGAATGGTTGTTTCAAACATTATGATCTATTTTTAAGAAAACAAGTTTGTGCGGTTAATAACCTAATGGATATTGGAATTGAAGCCTCCATGAATTTACATAAAGTTCACTCTAGAAAGCAACTATTTTTTCATGTTTGAAACTCAAAGATTTATCTTGGAATACCCTTAAATTGTATGCCACATATGTTGAGTTGAAGAGATGGAAAAGTGGCACCTAAATGTTTTTTTTTTACTAAAGTTAAATAAGGTTGCAAGTACATGTATAGTAGCAACACCCTTATCGGCTCATAGTTACAAATCAACTTATGGGTTTGAGTCTTCAGTAGATAGAGAAACATTTTGTTTATAAGTAAGTATTTCATATGTTTTTAAGATGGTAGGATTACTAGCAGGAAATTTAACACGGTTGATGGTTGAATGAATGATCCACAAAGTGTTTGTGGTCTTATATTATCGTTCACCATTCTTAGGGTAAGTATAAATGGTTGTTCATGTAGGATTTTGTTCTTGCTGATATAGGTGTGTTACACTAAGTATATTGATGAATGGATAAACAATTAATCCATTAAGAAAGATCTATATTCAATGTAGAATAGAATGTGGTTATCTTTAGTTGAATGATTTTTACAATGCTTATAGTTTTGATGTTATCAAAATTGAATAGTCATGCTTCTATGAAAATACGATGTAAAATCTGACACTAACATGATTGATTCCTTCGAATAGTAACATGGAATGAAACTTTTACTTCCCCCTCTTTACACATAATGGCATTGAGGTATAACGGGTACATCACATATGGTATCAGAGTAAAGGTTGACACACTCGGCCCTATCTGGGCTCAAAAATGATTCTACCTAGTTTGTTTTTGGTAAATTGACAATCAAAATTTGGTTGAGATAACAGGAATCAACAAACTCACATTGATCTACAGCACAGGTACCGTAAGGTGTAGCAGCTTCAAATAATTATATATATTGGTTGACCTTATGGATAAGCAGAGACAGCTTCTCCACTTCAATGTGAGGCCCAACGAGGTAAGTACATAGCTAGGTTGGCATTCTATTTGTTTTTAAAGATGTTTTATCCATGACTAAGATAAGTGTATCCTCTCCTTTTGAGTTGCACAAAATTTTGGTAAAGGTATGGAAGTCTGCATAAATGTGCACAAGGAAAATAAATTTATTTGAGAAGAAACATGTAGAGTTTACATTCCTAGTTGGACTAGCCGCTAATGAACTGATATATATTGGTAAGAAATAGGTGAGAGTCGAATAGGAATTTAAAGTTTTGTACCTTTTTGTTTGCTATTTAGCAATGAAAAAAATTGTAAAGTGACTGATAAGGATATGTTTCCACTCTATTTAGAGGTCCTATCATGTCATGAAAAATAAGTAAAAAAACTGACCTTACACCATAAGGAAGTAAGATGACAAGGTAACTATTAATGGATTTTGATGAATTTCAAGGAGTAAATATATTACCCCAAAATTCTAGCAAATGTAGCTAAGTTCATTAGGTGCAAGATCCAACTGAGAACATAAGTGATGTTGAAAAGATGACTATATTAAAAACACATATTGTTAGGATTATGCAAGTATACAAAAATATACCAAGTGAATGTTAAGTAGTAAGGCACAACTGCATAAATACTAACACCTTTATGAACAAATTGTTGTTAACTAAGAACAATTGTTTCTGGTTGGGGATAATAGATTCGTAGGAACGATTGGTTCTCAAGTTTGGGTCCATAAAGGAACAACAGGAACAGATCCTTGATGCTCCCCCATATAGGTATGCACAACAAAAGCAGGCAACTTGCATGGACATAAATCTAAGGTAAATTTTATCATAAAGTTGCTGTCGTTTTGCTTTGGAAATAGTGGTGAATAATGATATAAGATGCTATCATGTAAACTAGAACATAGTTTGCTTATAAGAAGCTTGAATTAAATTCCATTAACTACTAAATGAGTGCTAAGTGAATGCAAAAACTGAATGAGAAAGTTGTGGTTAGATGCAATGTAATATCGGGCGTGCAAGTGGAGCCTAGGAAATCAGGATGTGCAACATAGAGACTATTGATCTTTCCTACGTACTCGCAAGGTACGACAACAAATATTTCAAAGACATGAAAGTAGATTTACTTATGAAATTGGGCTATAGTGTGGTCAAGGTAACTAATAAAATGCGTTGTGTTTGAGAAATCAATAGAATGCCTTAGTGGTAAAAAGAGTGCACTAGTATAAAGACTCTTATCTGATGAATGAAAAATGAAGTAAGACATTACTTATGTTAAAAAGTTTGATGTTCTTTGAATCAGTGATATGATGAGCTGACCACCTATGGAGTGATTGTAGGCATGGGAAATTGTGCCCATGAGGAAGGCTAAAGTTCCAAGACTGTAATGAGTTAAGAAGATATGAGAAAGATATCATGTGAAAAAGTTGTTACCATGAGGGAGTGGTGATGGAGGTAGTCGATGAAAGCTACCTTATTTTCCCCCAGGCCAGCGAGGGACCATTATGCATTTTGGGGACGCCTAGATGTAAGACATTTTGGTTAAGACTCGTTCCACACACATTGAGAGGACTGTCATAAGAGTGGGGGACTCTGTGAAGAGAATAACCTCTAGGTGTTGTGGGGGTGTGTGAGAACAGAGTGCCTCATCTTGGTGAAGCACCTTGAATAGCACAAAAAGGAGATACACCTACGGGTAGGTATCGTCCTTGTGTTGGGTGGCTTGAATTGGTACTTGAAGTACTGTTAGCACTTGATGTGTTGGGATGGAGGACATCCAGAGAAAGAAATAATGGTGAAGTGCCCTGAATAGCACAAGAAAGAGATGCGCCTAAGGAAGGGTATCATCCTTGTGTTGGGTGGCTTGAATCGGTACTTGGAGTACTGTTAGCACTTGGTGTGCTGGGATGGAGGACATCCAAAGAAAAGAACAATGCTAAAAAATGTATGTGCATTACAGGTAAACTTGTACCTATGAGGTAATATGTTCATTTATTGACAAACAGAATGGACAAGTATAGTGGTACCACTGTGGATTATAAAAATTGTACATTGTCTCAATGTCGATAATAGTAATCATGTTTTATTGATGTATCAATTGCATTATGGAGATAATTGGGTATTATGGCAGCAAAAAAAACATTTGAAGATTGTTAGAATGCAAAAGAATCTATGACTTTTTGTTAAGTTGAATTGTGATTTTGAACATGAAATTACTGAAAGGGACTAAATTGTAGTTATGATGCTATAAAAGACTTGCTATTTCTGGTTCATGATGAATTGACTTTTACCTATGTAAAATTTGGGTAGACCCGATTTGGTGTTAGAGGAAAACTGTAGGTCCTACGAACCTACAAGGATCAAAAGAAAGAAGGAGATGAGAACAAGACGTAGCAAGAACGACTCAAAAGGGAAGGAAAATTGTTGAAGGACAAGAACACCGAGGATGGTGTTTTTTATAAGGGGGGGTGGATGTAATGTCCCTCATATATGCCCTTAAATATCTTGTAACTTTGAATGACCAGTGTACTTATTCTCTGGTGAGGAGCTCAAGGCCAAGGCCCCTCCAGTAGAAACTTGTTTGTTAGGTAAAGAAATTTCCTAAATATTGGACTTAGGGGACTTAAGACACGAACGTGACATGATTTTGACAACCGTGTCGAGTAGGAGGAGCTATTGGGGACCTTTCCACCTAGTATCCTTACAATCTTGATGAGGTATCAGAGATAAGCTAGCCACCATAAAAAAAAATGATGATAGTAGCGTAGAGGTAAAACTATGGTAAGATCAATATATTAAAACACATGTGTATATATATATATATATATAATATATATATGTAAGGCAATCATATGTACATATGTATAAGGATATATACATATACATCTACGTGGGGAATATATATATGTATGTATATACATGAATCTATATATATAAATAGGAAGAGGGATATATGTATATGCGAACATGAATCCCACAATCAAAAACATTCTGATAAATGAATTGTTACAACAGCGAATTGTTCACGTAATATATTAAGGGATATTATATATATAAATCATAATATATATATATATATATATATATATATATATAGTTAATATAAAAAAGAGTGCATGCATTATATTATACATATATATGAGAAATAAGTGGCTTGGTAACAAGCATACAAAAGGGCATTCCTTATAAATACTATTCCAGGCATAAAAATATATTTTAAGGGAGAAAAAGAAAAGAATAAAAAAGGAAGGCCAGTTGTGTTGGACGTGTGCCTTCAAATAAATTGAATTACTCTATGGCATTTTGGCGGGATTTACTGTCTTAAATTTTGGGAATTATTCCTGCAACAGGAAGTGCTTCCCATGCCATAAGTTTCTGCAAACTGTCAAAACGTTAGCACACCCTTGGCTCTTTGGTAGGTAAGAGGGAGCAGCAAATTAAATACAAACGGTTAGGTATCTCAATGGGGAATCTCTGCGTGAAAGAAGGGCTCTCTGTGCCTTTGAAAAGGGGAGGAAGCCCAGCATTCAGAGGGAGGAAAAAACATCCTGACTGAGGGCATGGCTCTGCGTCCTCGAGTTCAAAGAAATTATTGAGGTGAGAACCCTGAGGTTTCCACAGCTTGAAAGAGAAATCCAAGTGTAGAAACCCGAATGGCATTCATCTGGCACGCTGCTGAAGGCTGAATGGGAGGATCTCCATTTAGACGCCATCGCAACAACAACGATAGCATTTCTGTAGACAGTCTACAAATATAACCTCAGATTTGACGACTCAGAGTTCAAATGTTGGTGGTGTCCATACCAAATTATTCAGCTTGAATTTGAGCTTCATGCATTTTTTTCAATGGCCATTCCAACCCCACGATGTCTTCTTCTTCCTCTGTTGGTCATTTGCCGTATATATATTCATTTGGAATAGAAACCATCAGGTTTAATCCTTATCTCACACACCATTCTTGCTCGAATGCGCAAGTAACCTCCTCAGTAAGCAAACTGTAGAGAAGCAGCAGCCCATTGGAGGAGATGGGGTGAATGGGTAAGATGTGAATGTTGGATAAGTTCTAGTTGAACTTGAAAGAGAGAGACATAAGAATGTTGAATGGCTGGGGAGGCTATTTTCTTTGGAAGCAAAATTACAAGAAAAGGGAAATCTTCTACGATTTCATTCGACCAGGTATTTCTTATACACAAATTTAAGATTAGTTCCCTGATGTTATTTGAAAAAGATAAGATATTTCATAGATTTATTTCAATTCTGGGTATTGCCTATTACATACCCTTACCTTACATATGGGATAAATACATTGAAACACTTGATAGAATTCCTACTTGTTTCTAAGCTGCAATGTAGAATTAGGCTGTTTTGGTCCGTCTTGGAAAATGGAAAGAGAAGGACAATGCGCTAGTGAAGATGAAAAATTTAAGTTCCTGTGGTGCACTGGTATTAGATGTCACAAACATACAAAGTAAATTACTTGGTAATACCGTAAACATCATCTCTGCAGTTTTTGTCTTAGATTAACACTGCTGTTTATTTTAATAACATTTATATCAAGATTGTTGTTTTCTATGATGATGATTTGTCTGGATGTTATGGATATAAGACTGTGGTTATTTTAATAATATTTATATCAAGACTGTTATTTGCCATGATGATGATTTGTCTGGATGATATGGATATAAGAATGTGGTTTATTTTAATAATATGTATATCAAGACTGCTATTTGTCGTGATAATTTGTCTAGATGTTATGGATATACAACTGCGGTTATTTTAATAATATTTATATCAAGATTGTTGTTTGCCGTGATGATATGGATATAAGACTGCGGTTTGTTTTAATAATAGTTATATCAAGAATGCTATTTGCCGTGATGGTTTATCTGGATGTTATGGATATAAGACTGCGGTTTGTTTTAATAGCATTTATATAAAGACTGTGATTTGTCTTGACGACATTGAAATTAGATATAAAAGTCTTAGTGATGTCTTAATTAATCAATTTTTCATAATGCTCTATTACGGATTTAGCTCATATATTTAAGTTGAATTCTTAGAGACCTAAATCATTTAAAGAACACCTTAAGGCTGTTTATTAAAGGGAAATAGGGAGCAATATGACTCCGATCATAGTAGCTTCTGGAATATTTTAACATAGGTCTAACTTTGTAGATTTGGGTATGAACTTGTAAATAAACCTGTTTGTATGGGATGTGACCCTAGTTCCTGTTTGAAAAGATGTTCCCTAAATCAAGGGGTAGAGTTAAGGAATGTTCTGTGAAGAGTTGTCGAAGTGTAAACCAAAGATGTACAGGCAACAGAGTTGTTGCAGATTGTAACCAATTTTTCTGGAAAGTATTATTGATGAAACGGTTTGGTGGACGTAACGCCGGGTTTGGGGTGAACCACGTACACATGTTGTCTCCTTCATGTCTTCACCTTATGTTGTTTAGTTTTGATGGTGTTTTATATGTGTATTTGGCACATGATTTCATTAAGCAATTTCCTATATGCTGCAATTAGTGATGTTAAATGAATGGTTGTTTCAAACATTATGATCTATTTTTAAGAAAACGAGTTTGTGTGGTTAATAACCTAATGGATATTGGAATTGAAGCCTCCATGAATTTACATAAAGTTCACTGTGGAAAGCAACTATTTTTTCATGTTTGAAACTCAAAGATTTATCTTGGAATACCCTTAAATTGTATGTCACATATGTTGAGTTGAAGAGATGGAAAAGTGGCACCTAAATGTTTTTCTTTTACTAAAGTTAAATAAGGTTGCAGGTACATGTATAGTAGCAACACCTTTATTGGTATCATAGTTAGAAATAAACTTATGGGTTTGAGTCTTCAGTAGATAGAGAAATGTTTCATTTATAAGTAAGTATTTCATATGTTTTTAAGATGGTAGGATTACTAGCAACAAATTTAACACGGTTGATGGTTCAATGAATGATCCACAAAGTGTTTGTGGTCTTTTATTATCATTCACCATTCTAAGGGTAAGTATAAATGGTTGTTCATGTAGTATTTTGTTCTTGCTGATATAGGTGTGTTACACTAAGTACTTTGATGAATGGATAAACAATTAATCAATTATGAAAGATCTATATTCAATGTAGAATAGAATGTGGTTATCTTTAGTCGAATGATTGTTACAATGCTTATAGTTTTGATGTTATCAAAATTGAATAGTCATGCTTCTATGAAAATACGATGTAAAATATGACACTAACATGATTGATTCCTTCGACTAGTAACAGGGAACGAAACTTTTACTCCCCCCTCTTTACACATAATGGCATCGAGGTATAACGGGTACATCACATTTCTTATTACAATGACTTTGACCGTTGAATTATGTTAGTACAAAGGGTGGATTTATCGAATAAAATATCTGCCTAAAGCCAACCGATATTCAAACTCAGAAGGATTGGAATGGTCGACCTTGATACAAAAGCTTCATGAAATTTCAATGATTGAACCACAGTGGGTGTTAATTTGTATGTTGCTGATTTTTTATTCGAATGTACAATATCCTATCGAAAGGATTTTGTTCTCACTGATATGGGTATCTCACCATATTTGTTTTATGCTATAGCGGTCTTAGTAAGTTGGCCTTTCAATTTGCATATTGATTTTCTGTAGAGGATTCGAGATGTAAACTGTCAAACGGTTGTGTTACCATGCATGTAGCTTGACATCAAGATGTTTCATTGAATGGCCATGCAAAAATCTGCCACTAACATGATTGACTCTTTTGCAGTAAGAGTGAAACGCACAAACATAAAACAAAAGCTATCCCTCTTTTCCACGCGTAACAACATCAAGGTATAAGGGGTACATTACATATGGTATCAAAGCAAGAGTTGAACGCTCGGGCCTATTTGGGCTCAAATTAATTCTGCATATTTCATTTTAGGAACTAACAATTGAGCTTAGCTCTATGATAACAGAAAAGAAGTCCACATTGTTCGACAATCCAGGTACTTTAAGTTGTGCCAAATGCAAATGTTTAATTTAGCTTGTAGTTGTGTAGGAGAAGGAGGAACCTCTTTTCAAGATCACAGTAAATATGGCCATTACCTTTCCCACTTCTACGTTAGGCCAATGACATAAGTGCAGAGGTATCTGGTTATTTCCCTTATTTTCTTTCGAAAAGATTTATGAACGGTTAATGCGATTGTTGCATCTTTATTTAGATTGCATGAGAAAATTCTTGGCAAGGTACAAGAGTATTTCAAGACAAACTCATGGTCGGTGAAAGAACTATAGTAATTCTACCATAATAATATAGGAACTGAATTATTATTAACAACATGATGTCTGATTTTTGGAATTCCATGTGGGAAAATAATATTTTTGTAGTAGGTATGGCATTGAGAAGGTTACCTAATGGAATGTAGTACTACTAAAGACCTAATGAGAATCAAGTATTGATTATAAGTTCTCTAGACCTAAGCTAGGATTCGTCAAAATAAATAAATAAATTAAAAAAAAAGAAAAGTAAGTGGCTCAACAGAGTATACTCCCAAGTCTTAGAAATATTAATGTGTAAGCAAATATGGTTAGATATGTGTAGATGTAAACATACATACACAACTTGCCTAAATTCCTTTGCGGTAGAAAGGTAGCTATAAAATGGGAGCTTAATTGATGATTTAGGAATAACTGTGTACCCTCTAAAAATATGTGCCGCAAACTTTTACATATAATGAAATGGTTTAACCAAGAGGATAAGAACTCATAAAGTGGTAGCCATGCTAAAACCTGCATTTCAACAAAAGTCTTGGGGAATATTTCCTATATTTGGAAGTCACTATTTAAAGTATTTCGGTATACTCTAATGAGTCACATCCTCTACTATCCTATATTCGTAATTGTTCAACAAGCTTAAGATTCTAGTTAAATATTTTGATGAAAAACAAGATGCAAATATTATAGCCTAGTTTACCGACATAAACATTGGTTACTTGATCTACGCATTGTAAAATTTTGGTGGTTTAATGACAACCATGTCTTACATATGAAACTATGCTTATCTTACCTTGGAAGGCTTGTTTCCTATGTAATCTCTTTGGGCATTAACATTGTTGAAGAATTTCTTTTAAATCATCGAGTATATAAATCTTGAAAGTTGATAATGACTTTGTGGTTATAAATCCATTAACATAGGTATTGAAGTTTTTGTGTGTTAAACCTTATTGCTTGTGACATATATATATATACAAGTCAAGCACTATCTCTTTATGTTCATGATAGTGCTAGATTGAGCGTTAAAAATCCTTGAAGAGATTAATTGGCAAATTTAATTCTTGATCCATGTAGATCATGCTAGGGCTATTTTGGATATTGGTGAATGATGTTAAACATAGTGAAAGGTCTTGGTATAGTTACAAGTACCAACTTCATAACTGCTAAGTAAATAAATTCTTAGAATCATGATCTTATTGGCGAATGTTCTAGAATTGGATTCTTGTGCTTGGGTTAGAGTTTGATTTTGAACTATGTTATGTTTTGATTAGCTCATGGATGGTATTTTCATTTTGAGTATTAACCTAGTAGACTGTTTGTTTGAAGGGATGCTTATTGATATCATTTGTCTATTTGTAGATTCAAGTAAGAACCCTAAAGTTGGTTCTAGTACTAGATTGAAAGATCTTGTTGGTAATCTTGTGGTTAAAGCCATTGATAATTTGATAGCATTATTTTTGCTTGGGTCATACTAAGAATGGAATTTTGAGAGCTTATAGGGATTTGATTATCCAAATCTATTGATAAGTGAGTTGGTGAATGCTGTATAAATTTATATGCTAACATGGCAGGATATGCCAGGAACACTATCAGCCGAAGTTGACTGTTAGAAAAATATTTGCTGTCGTAGATAGTGAGGTTAAGTATGGGTTTTGTTTTACTTAAATTGTCGAATATCAAGTGCTACAACCAAGGACTAACTGTAGATGATGTTTACATACTAACATTGCAGGCTTCACCAAGATTATGACCATTGCTACAATCGACATACATTATGGTATATAAATCCGCCTGTAAGTTGTGCTTAATTACTCAGAAAGGAGTAAGGAGTAATTTTTCTAGATGATTTACAAGGTTATATAACTCGTGAATGACGATTGAAATCGATGCATATTATGAAATTCTGATAATATATTATTGAATTTTTGGGTTATAAATGAATGCTTTGACTGACCCCATAGCCAATTCACTTCTGGGTCAATAGCATTTTGGAAGGATACATTACTGATATTGTTGTAGACACTATAGAGTCAAATAATGAAGCCGAGAGAGAATTGTTCCAAGGACCTAGAGGTATATATTTGAAATCCATAAAGTTGTGGGTTAAAATGCTAGTTTTCGAAAAGGGAATCCTAAGGATGTAATCTAACTAGTAAATCATTATGCGCAAAGGACACAGTTCATGAAGGAAGGAAGGAATGAACAAGATGGATAAAGTAAGATGAGATGTTCCTAACCGATAGTAACACTCATGAAGAGGGTGGCCTTCTAAGGAGTGGAAGAATATTTTGGTGGGGTAAAAGGAGAATAAACGCGTCAGGGAGAGAGATTTGCAGTGCAAATAGAAGAGGAGACTACAAGTTGGTTCCACATCTCTATGAAGAATCTTGTGATGAAGAGAAGGAATATTGGCTTATTTCTAAATATGGAGAAGAGGTTCTATATCCATACCACAGCCAAGAGTATGAGATACCCACAAATCCGTGTACATCTCTAGCATGAGAGGCAAGACCTAAAAGTATTTTGAAGTGCATTTTGTCAAATCAAAGTACTAGTAATAGCCAAGATAGTGGCCAGATATTTCTTACTAGTGGAACATTTAATTCGAATTCGCGAGTACCCCAAGTACATAGCATGTTTAGAGGAAACATATTATTTCCTATATTTAATGGGGATATGTTGGAAGACCCTAACCAACACTGCTTTTTATGTGAGGTTGTATGGATTGTGCGACAGGTCCAAGATGAGGCGATATTAAGGGCTAACATGATCACAACCTTTAGGGGTATTTCTCTTAATTGGTACATGAAGTTATAGGTGGTTCCTGAGGGAAACCTTCGGAAGTCGCTATATCATATTCGGTCTTGGCTAGTAGATGAATCCAAGAAGCCCATGTAACATCCCTCTTGTATGTCCTAAATTTTTGGTAAGCATGAAATGTATATTGTACATATTTTGGGTGAGGAGCTCAAGGTCAAGGCCCCACCAGAAATACATTGACATCTATATAAGTTAAATTCCCTAAAGTTCCACACTCAGGATATTTAATGCATTGACGCAACCTTCGACGGGCAACCGAATCCACTAGGGAGAGAGGCTAGTGGTTAACAACTCCTCAAGGATCTAGTGAAGTTTACCTAGTTCCTTACAATTTTTATGATTAAGCGGAGGGAAGCCAGCTACCATAATAAATTGTAGATTGCATAGTGGTCAAGTTGTGGTAAGAACGACATGAAAATACATGCATATATAAAACCATTATATGGATGTATATATATGTACATAAATTATATATATATATATATATATATATATATTAGAATCTAAGGGATAAATAATTGAAAGAATGAATTATTTAAACAAATTGTTCATACCCTATAAATAAATTAGTGATATTGTATATATATAAACCGTTATATATATTTCATTAATATAACAAAGAGAGTTATCGTATGTAGATTGAACTTAACAACGGGTAGGAGATGCCTTATAAACTAAGTAATATTACTTGGTTTATACAAAATCTATTCAAAATGGAAATAGGTCCTTTATTTAATTAAAGGAGTACATATTCCAAAGTAATTATTAGATAGAGACGGTATTTAGAAATTGAAGAACATTTATTACTGTATTAATTGGACATCCAAAATTTCACGCTACCAAGTTGGGATGAGGCGATCTCTCCTGAAGAGAATCGTGGAAATTATTCCCATAACAATAAAAATGATGCCTTATACCTTCCTAGGTTATTAAACAAGACAAGCATGTGGAGATATACTTCTGCCACTTCACTCCTGGAAAACGGATAAGAATTTATTTAAATCAGGAGAGTGGGAGTTATGGAAAAGGGGGGCGTGCAGAGCTAAAGGAAAAATCATGAGCTCTTCATCTCATTCCGGGGAATGGAGTATGACAGGACAACATTTCTTTTGGATGATGAGCAGCATATTCTACATATGAAAAATTCAGATGTTGCTCTTGTGAGTATGGTGGCCCCTCTATGCCTACGTTGAAGTGTATGGATTTGTGCTTTTGGCTACGTCGGATTGACCTCTCTCGGCCCGCGTTGAAAGGTAACAAATCTACTTTTCAGAGCTTATTGTTTTCAGTTTTAAAAAATATATATATACCGGTGGACCTCTGCGTACTGACTGAAAGGTCTATAACGACCTCTGCAGATGGGTGCAGAGACCACGGGGAAACTCTGCGTGTTGTTCTTTTTGAATAAGAAAAGTAGATCCCGATATGGTTGTAACCCCTCTGTACATTGGCCCTAGTACATACTGTGGATCCCTCTTAAAAACTCGGGCTCAATCCTTATTTTAATCTCTTCATATAACCTTACTTTTAGACTTGTGGTTTCGTGGAAGAAAAATCTTGTGGGATAGGGAGAGTGTCTAATTAATTCTTTGGTGTTCACTAATAGAAGGATCCTTCGTGATTTGATAAGACATATTCATGGCGATAGCGTTAACAATTTTTTAAAATGCATTGCTTACGTTGAACGGATAGCCTTCACAATTTTTGCTTACGTTGAGGGGATAGCCTTCATTTTGATGAAACGTATTTTCTTTCACTGAAGAAATAACCCTCGTGATATGATAAATCGTGGGTTCTTGATCTAGGGTTACGTCGGGGAAATGGGTTTTGTAAAAAGATTAGTATGATCTATGGTTTTTTGTGCCTTCCAAACCTATCCACTCAAACGAGAAGTGATGTCCCTTGGCCTTTCTCTCTATAAATAAAAAATACCTTATCAAAATCAGCTAACTAAACCAAAATATCACCTGATCCGCAAAGTGTTCTGACTTACTTCAATGTCGTATCTTGACCTGTTGCTTTAGGACGGCTTGCAGCCAAGCTCACTCTCCAGCAATGGTTTTGGTCACGGATTTCTATCTCTCTACAACTCCCCGTGCTATTATGAGAAATAACTATATAGTTATACCAAAGGTCGGCGATGGTCTCTTGTAGTCATCCATCATGGGTTTAACCTGCTATGAATCAAGGATTGATATGTTTGTTTACTGCCTTATATTTTATTAATTTTTTTTGTGAAAATGGTGTCACTGCATCTACATTAAAATACACACCTGCTCCAAATTCAAGAAGAAATGGTGTGGGAAAATTGTTTCATGGTTTGTATGTATTGCATTATCTATTTTCTCCATAAGATTCCTTTAACATCACCGATCTGAATGCTGCAAGCGAATTCGGATCTGCATTAGTCATATTTCGAGCCGTTATACACATTATTATGATTTATTATGTGTGAGCGAATCACCCCCTAAATTGGGTGTTTTAGGTATGGTGTCCAAATTCAGGGTTTGAGTGGAAAGTTTCATGGATACATCTCTATACACTATAACTTACAACAACGGTATAGGACTAAAAATATCGAACAAAAAACTTAACAAAAGGATTGACTAGACTAAATCATTAAACATAATAGAAAGAAAATCTAAACTAAGCTATGACCACTTGTAGCTAGGGTATTATTTATGTGATCATCAATGGTAGCAATATTCCACACATGTCCAACAAGGGAGAGCTACAATAACAAGTTAGATCGATGGAGAAGGTAGTGTTTCGGATCATAAAATCCATAAATAAGAAGATGAATGCTAATTAGGGAGATCCATTTTTTAATAGAAACTTGAATCATCCAAATTTATATAGCATGAAAATACTTTAGAGTTTAAAAATATAAGAACGACGTAATGAAAATTCAAGGATTAAACATAAATTATGTAATTATCAATAAGGTGGTGCAAATAATTTTACCATGCACTCTAACTATTAAATTCTATATAAATTGTCTCTCGAATAAAGAGTGATATTGAATCATGGGATTATTAGTTGCAAATGGTGAAAGACCGAAGGATGAATACTACTTCATTTATGAATATTTGAAATAAATTGGAGACAAAGCAAGACCCTAACAAATTAAAATAAGGTTTAGTCAAATGAATAAATGAATTTGGAACATGAGAGAATATTAAGGTCAATAAAAAATTATAATCTTGCATGAAATGAAAAGTAAGATACATAAGTTGATGATCATGGAACAATGGATGAATGGTACATTGTCATTCCATCTCATTTCTCACAAACTGAGTAGAAATTAAGGATTTCTTCACATCATAATCTCTAGCATTTAGAATTCAATGAAAATGGGTCTATTTAATATCGTGCTAAAAAAGGGCACCAACTTCCTCAATCTCGCATTTTACATATTTGAATATTCTTAATATTTCCATGCACTAGCCTATATTTAAAAATAAATAGCATCTTTAGAATTCAGCATGAAGTACATGAAGAACACAACAATGCATTAAGATTATGAAACCAACATCTTTTTCCCATGTTATTCCATAGAAAGTAAACTATACACACTGAGTTGTTGCATTATCATTCAGTATGAAAAATTTAAAAGATTTGAGTTAGGAGTCTTTTAACCCACATGAGAAACTAGACCTACAAAAGGGTTAGTTGTGAATAAGGAGAAGGTATAACATTTTTTATAAGGATAAAAATCATATTATGCTAGTGATTCTACACCGAAAGCCACAAGTCAAAATTTTAAAATTACGTAAAAAAAACTTACAAGAACTAGTAATGGGGTTGTAAAAGCATATGTAAAGACAAGTATACTAGCTATATAAAATTTACATGACCCCAATGAACAAATAAACATTGAATAAGAAGAAAAAGGGAGATATATAATTCTATACACAAAATGTGTATTTAATAAATATTAAACTAATAAACTGTACAAAGAACATAACAACATGAAAACAATAAGCATCCTATCCATGTATATATATTTGAATAAATAATTGGTTTCTAGTGGAACTTTTGATAAATGTTACAAAGTGTCAAATTCAAACAATAACCATCATATTCATGCATATAAATTCAAATAAATAATTAGTTTTTGGTGGCACTTTTGATAAATGTATAGAGTGTCATGAGTGATACTCTTGTACAAAGAACAAAACAATATGAAAATGATAGACATCTATATACACATGCATATAAATTCACATAAATAAATTAGTATTGGTGCCACCTTCAATAAGTGTTACAAAGAGTCATGAATGATAGTGTCACCAAAAGTTAACAAATATTATGATTCTAATCATTTAAGGAACGTTATAGTTCTAACCATTCAGCATCAAAAACAAGATAGTTGGTATACATTCACGTTGTGTAAATTCACCTCTAAATAGTGTCCCTTACAACAACGGTCTTATTACTAAAATTTTGTATCAAAAACTCTAATTAAAGTGTGGAACTCTTTTGGTTTATGCACGCCGTGTGCATAGACCAAAGAGTTCAAACCCGACTTATGCAGATGAAGAGGGTTTTTGTGGTTTTTTTCCGTATGGGTCTCCAGGTTAAAATATCTGTGTCAAATGGTGTATGTTAATCTCCCTTCATATCAAAACGAAAATACCAAGTGAATGCAGATACCCTTTATGGAGTTACCTATGACTCTATGCCCATAATGGCTAATACAAGATCTCATATATCCTCTACTCTTCTCTAAAATTCCTCAAATCCTTCCACCAAGAAAGCACCAAATATATGACAAATTATATATTGATCCATGCCATATCACTTTCTAAAAAAGAGACACAGTCATTCTTATTTATATACCAGTAAATCCATTTGGAGTTTGATAAGAGAAGAAATCCCTAGCAGCAAGGATTAGACTGAAAGCTCCATTCTTTTTGTGCAACAATTTAGTGTCTAAAATTTGGAGGGTGGAGAGGAAATACGGAATTAATGTGCCAACATTTCACTCCAATTTGTTTTTGAAGTTTCAGGTCTTAGATTTTTAGGTTATAGAGAGGTTATAAAGTAGTATTGAAGAAATTCAAGATTAGGGTTACCATAAATTTAGAGACAAGCCTTGTGTAAGATAGGGTTTGTGACTAGCCCAAAAACTAGCCTTAAACATGTATTTTGGGTAAAATTATTATATCTAAAGTTTTAAAAACACAAATTGAG
This sequence comes from Pseudotsuga menziesii, assembly GCA_001517045.1. Taxonomy (NCBI): domain Eukaryota; kingdom Viridiplantae; phylum Streptophyta; class Pinopsida; order Pinales; family Pinaceae; genus Pseudotsuga; species Pseudotsuga menziesii. The sequence goes on along the minus strand of LPNX010998412.1, from coordinate 264,022 downwards.
TGCTAGAAGTTGTTTTAAAAATATGTTTGTAAATTTTTCATATTCAAAACATGAAAAATTGGATACATGATAGGTGGTACAAGTTCTCTCTTCTTAGAAGGCCAAAATCATTGAGAAAAATACACTCTGTTTTCTTAACATGTATATACATATCAAGTTTTGGCCTTCCTATACATATGATACTTAAAATCACATTATTATGTACATTTATAACTATTATTTCTACCACTTCAAGTAATATGGCATCATATAATGCCTTTATAAACAATTTCATTTCTATGTACTCTTCCTATGCCACCTAAGTATACTTACAACTCACAAAAAGTATACCTACAATTAACTTTGTCAGCAAAGTGCACCCACTCTACTTACAATTGGAATGAAGGCCAAAGCCTAACTTATGTATTTATTTTCCAATAATTTTAAAGAAAAGAAGGCATGTGGATAGACACCGAAGAGTACAACCGTAAGGTTCTCATGATGAAGGAAGAAATACATAGAATTCTCATTGTGGAATTATATGTTGTTCAATCTGCGTGTAGAGAGTTCGATAATTGAAGAGCTTGCTCTGAAGTGGCTGGGGAAACTAAACGTGTGGGAGGAAGCCATGTCAATTTCTAAGTTTTTTCAAAAGTATTTATCCCTGATCTAAGTCTGTGTCTCTAGCGCCAATTGTTATAATGTAAAAACCTTATCTGTTCTTTACGGCCCCAGTCATTATAGGAAAGGAAGGACTTCCGGACTTCTGCTATGGAGTGCCACAGGGTAGGAAAATCATTCCGTAAAAGAAAAACACTAAATATAAAAAGCTATAATGAAATCATGAGATGGCATATGTGAAAGTGATTAATGCACGGAGTCCTTCATCGTTCCTTTATCTTCAGCTCTTTGTTCTTCAGTCCCATCATCCTCGTTAGATTGTAATTGCATATTTGCATCCTCATCATCAGCTCTTACGATGTGTTGTTCCTCCTAGAATAGTTGCTCTGTTAGGTCAGCAACTAGCTGTCGTTGTTGCTGCACCTCCTCCTCCAGTTCAACTAGAATATGTCGCAGTTGCTGCATCTCCATGTTCGCAGCGTGGTAATCCACATAAACATTAACCTCATCATCTGCATAAACTAATTCATCAGCTGGATCATCTCCATCAGCTCTCACGATTTGTAGCAACACATCTACTGGTAAAGGGATGTGTTCCTCCTTCTCCAATACAGCTCCGTCATGTTCCTGGGCCCTATTCGCCATGATTGCAAACGGACGAGCAACTAGCTGTCGCACGTGCTGCACGTACTCCTCGAGTTCAACTAGCTGTCGCCTCTGCTCCTCTAGTTCAGCTCTGTGTCCCCGTCCTTCGTTACCTTGTACTTCCCAATAAATATTAACGTGATCATCGTCATAAACATAAACGTGAACATCCTGATTGGGCGATTGTACTGTTTTCTTGAGTAGAGGAGGCCCAATTTTCTGATCTCCAAATTCTTTGTCTGTAAATTCTTTTAATGCTTCCTCCCTAGCTTCCGGTGCCACATTATCTTCTACCTCAGTCTCCCACAAACTACACTTTTCGACCTTGCATATTTGGCAGGGTTTTCCAGGTTCTCGCTGATAATGATGATCACAAAAGTGTTCATAGTTCTTACAACTGCGTTTGTCATCCTCTCTTCAACTTTTGTGCGAGCAGCAGACTCAGATATCTTCCCATTCTCTTCACACGATAAGGGTAGGTGACTGGCCTCCTTGCATTGGATACATGAAGCCAGTAAACATCTAGGGTTTGGACAGTCAAAAACTTGTACGCATTTGTCTAAATCACACGGAATATTGCAAAATGGACAATAAACCAATTTTCCAAGTTTTGCTTCAGCTACAGCTTCCCGGGCCTGACAATTCTCATATCTTTCGACAACATCGTTTGAAAGAGCCCTCCTCATTTCAGACAAACGAATTGAATCTTTGCACTCATGACCAGTATACATACAAGGCAAAGATCCATGTGCCCTGAAACTTCCATATATTATTTCTTCCACATGCCTCCTTAGACATCCAAAACAAACTCGATGCCCTTTTTCACACTGTACCAGATTTTCTATTACAAATTCAAAAAAGCAACACCCACATTCAGCTTGCATATTGTTCATTACTACTTCCGAAGATGAAGATGATGAATGATCACTCATTTTTGTTGACTGAAATGCGCTTAAAACCCTTGATACACGGTTCTTCTCTAATTTGGTAAGTGAACTGCGACAATAGTTTCAAAGCAATATAACTCTTGAGACATTAATTAGAAGAGAATAGAAGGAATAGTTAAATATGGATCCATTTTTATTTTGTGGACAACAAAATAGGCCGACTATAACTTGAGAGTATGTGTAGGCTTGAGATAATTGTCATTTTTACTTTTAAATTATTATAAATTCATAGGTGTTTTTATTTTAGGTTTGGGGTGGACAAGCATCTATTCTTTGAGTATAGGAGTATCTAACAAGTGTACTTAGATGATGAATAATAGCTCATTTTTGTTGACGTCTAAAATCCTTGAAAGACAGTTCTTCTCTAATTTGGTTGAATGAAGTGCAACAATAGTGTCAAAGCAATAGAACTCTTGAAATCTTGACATTAATTACAAGAGAATAAAAGAAATAGTTAAATATGAATAGATAAACACCCTTTTTAGATTATGGACAACAAAACACCTAGTCACTTTAACTTAAGATGTTGTGTAGACTTGGGGATAATTTCCCCTTTTATGTTATTATTACATTCAGAAGTGTTCTTATTTGAGATTTGGGGGTTGACAAGCATCTATGATTTTTCTAGATGACAAGAGTATTACAAAAGTGTACCTTCCACGTTGATTCCATGGTAGTGGTTACAAATTTAAAATAACAATTATTAAAAATAATAATATAACTTGTTAGTGGCACTTTGCTTGTGACCTATTCTTGTTCACCACCCACAAGTTAAGTAGAATTGTGTGGATAGGCGTTTATATCTTAGAATTTTAGGGTGGAATACCATCTATAATTTTCCTACATTGTGCGAGATTGGGACAAGTGTACTCTCAAGATTGATCATATGGGTCTTTAAAAATTCTTAGTAAACAATTAAAAAAAATAGAAGATAGCTCATGTGATAAGTTCACTTGTGGTATGGAAAAGCAATAAAAAATAACTCATGTAATAAATGGACTTAATGGCATACCATGTAAGGCCACTTCATCTTAAGATGATGTGTAGACTTGGGGGATAATTGCCTTTTTTACCCAATTATAATATTCATAGGTGTTCTTATTTGAGATTTCTAGGTGGAAAAGCACCTATGCACCTATGCTTTTGTTAGATGAGAGGAGTATGAGACAAGTGTAATTTGGAGATTGATTCTATGGCACTCTTCACAAATTTAAAATAAACAATTATTTAAAAAAGAATATGACTTACTAGTGGCACTTAACTTGTGACCTGTCCATGTTCACCAACCACAAGTTAATTTTAATATGAGGATATGCATTTATATCTTAGAATTTTGGGGTGGAATACCATCTATGATTTTCCTACTTTTCAAGAGATTGCCCGACAAGTGTACTCTCAAGATTGATCCTATGCTTGTCTTTAAAAAATCTTAGTAAACAATTATAAAAAAAATAGAGGATAGCTCATGTGATAAGTGCATTTGTGGTATTGGAAAGAAATAAAAAATAGCTCATGTAATAACTATCCTTAATGCAATACCATGTAGGGCCACTTTAGCCTAAGATGATGTGCACACTAGTTCCATTTTTTACCCAATTATTATATTCATAGGTGTTTTTATTCAAGATTTCTCCGTGGAAAAGAACCTATGCTTTTTCTAGATGACAAGCGAATGAGACAAGTGTAATTTCTAGATTGATTCTATGGTAGTATTTACAAATTTAAATAAACAATTATTAAAAAAGGAATATAACTTATTATTGGCACTTAAATTGTGACCTATTAGTGTTCACCAAACACAAGTTAAGGTGGAGGTAATTTGATGTGCATTATCAAATATATGCCTATGGGGGTATTAGAACATATTAATATTTTTTTTTGTATTTGGAGTAATCGGCAACTAGCCAGTTTCATGCTCGCATGACACGAGGTCGATTCCGGCCTCTACCACTATAACCTCAAGGAGAATATGTTGACCCCCACAACGCATCTCAAGCTGCAACGAGGTTTGAACCCTTGACTTGCTTAACAGCCCGTGCACTTTAACAAGTGCATGGTTGCCAATTGGTCTACAGCTCGGGGGGTAGAACATATTAATATTATTGATATGGTTGTTGCTAGTTTTTAGTGGAGATGCATACAATAGGAAAGTATTTCAAAGTTGGTTGTTATAATGATAGGCTATATCCAAATTTCAATGTTTCAAGATGCACCTACTTAAATTATAGCCAACTCATTTAAAAATATATACAAAGTTTATAAAAGTGATGGAAATTATATATTTTAAGTACTTTTAAATTTATATAATAATAATAATAATAATATCTTTTTAAAGTGAGAGTCCTCTTTTTTGTGAGACGAGAACATGTGACACTTTTGTGTTTGAACCTATGACCTCGAAGGAGGAAACATGTGTTCTCAACTATTAGATCCACTTAAACTATACTAAACAAGATATAAGCTCATTATATGAGATGCAATTTATGTTTATGTGTTTTTGGCCCTAGGAATTTGTGTAAAGTATGGTTCATAAGTGTTGGATAATAAATCCCGAATTAAATTCTATTCCATTGCTAATGCATACATTTATACATTTCATATGGTGGTTGAAATTCATCTTCCAACCAACCTTTTCACCTTCCTATGTAACTATTCATATTCCTATTATGTACACTAACGTATAATCCTGACGGATTATATTCCAATAATCCCCCCCTTAATCCGAAGGGGTGTTAGTAAGTCTGAGCATGTTTCTGAATCTTTCAAGCTTTTCTCGTCCAATTGCTTTGGTGAAGATGTCTGCAATTTGATCATTTGTGGAACAATGTCGAAGATGGACTGTCTTGGCCTCTACATGATGTCGAATCAAATGATACTTTTTGTTGTTGTGTTTGGTTCGATCATGGAATCTGGGATTCTTAGCCAGCTTGATTACAGAAGTATTGTTGATCAATAAAGGAGTGGAGTTCTCTTGTTTTTCTTGCAAATCTTTAAGTATCTTCCTGAGCCATACTATTTCTTTCGTTGCTTCAGCTGCAACCACATATTCTGTTTCTGTTGTTGAATCTGCCAGAACTGACTGTTTGCATGATCTCCATGAGACAGCTATTGATCCAAGACTCATAGTGTATCCAGAAGTTGATACTCCTATCTCCTTATCGCCATCAAAATCTGAGTCTGAGTACCCAATAAGTTTGAAGTCATCCACTTTAGAGTACTTGAGTCCAACGTCTTGAGTCCCCTCCAAGTATATTAGAACTCTTTTTGCAGCTGACCAGTGTCCTTCACAAGGTTTATGCATGAGCCTTGAAAGCATGCCAACAACATAAGAAATATCTGGTCTAGTTGTTGTAAGTTAGATAAGACTTCCTACAAGTTTTCGATACTTGGTCGCATCCTCAAATTCTTTTCCTCTGCTTGATGTGAGCTTCATTTTCTGTTCCATTGGAGTAGAGATAGGGTTGCATTCTGTCATGCAAAAAAATTTTAGTAGTTCTCCAACATTTTTTTTTGAGATAGGAATATGTAATTAGGATGTTGAGTGACTTCAATTCCTAAGTAATAGTGGAGATGTCCCATATCTGTCATTTCAAAGATCTTTTTCAAATCTTTCTTTATGGATGCTATATAGCTCTCATTGTTCCCTGTCATCAAAAGATCATCTATGTACACCACAAGATACACAACAGATCTTCTAACTTTATTTATAAACAGTGTTGCATCATCAAGATCAAAATGTTCGAAATTTAACTTCAAAAGATGCTCGGTTAATTTTTCATACCATGCGCAAGGCACTTGTTTTAGGCCATACAAGGATTTGATAAGCTTGCATACCTTTTGTTCTTTTCCTTTCACAACAAAGCCTTCTGGCTGAGACATGAAGACATTCTCTTTCAAGTCTCCATTCAAGAAAGCAGTCTTCACATCCATCTGATGAATTTTCCACCCATTCTGAGCAGCTAAAGAGAGTAAGGTCCAGATGGTAGCCCATTTTGCTATAGGAGAGAACGTTTCTTCATAGTCAATTCCTTCCTTCTGTGCATAGCCTTTTACTACAAGACTCGCTTTGTGCTTGTCAAGTGAGTCATCTGATCTGTATTTGTTCTTATACACCCACTTGCAGCCAATTGGTTTGGTTCCAACAGGAGGGTCAACCAGCTTCCAGGTTCCATTCTTCATGAGTGCATCATACTCATTCTACATAGCTTCTTTCCACTCAACTCGAGTAGAAGCTTCTTCAAAGGAAGTTGGTTCAAAGTTAGCAGATTAATTTAAATTCACAATCAAATGATACATCCATGTCATCACCTAAATTGTCTGCTTCTCCTCCATCTTCATGTCTTTTTGAACTTCTCATTCTCGTCTTTCCAACTTCATCCGGATGGACAATTTCAAGTGTCTTTGTGGCCCATTTAGGAATCTTCTGTGATGGTCCTTGTTGATCAGCTGGTGGTGCTTCATCATTGATTGAGAGTCTTCCAATTCTCTCAATCACATCATCTAGTTGAATCTCTTGATCAGGTGAAGTAGCAGGAACTTCTTCATGTGGGGGAGTTGGTGCTTCATCTCGAAATTCCAAAGGTTGATCCATAATAGGAATCCCCCCTTCAAGGTTTGGAATTTCATATTCATTTTCAGAATATTTCTTTGGATGAGGATATTTTTCCAAATGATCAAGCTGTCTCTCAATGGACTAGTCATTTTTATTAGTCTCAAGAAAAATGACATCTCTAGAAATAACAAACTTCTTGTTTACCTCATCATACAGACGGTATTCCTTGGAGTATTCTTTGTACCCCAGGAAAATGCATTTTCTGCTTTGAGCACCAAGCTTGTTTCTTTGCTCCTTTGGAATCAAGGCATAACAGGTGGAACCAAAAACTCTGAGATGCCTGACTAAAGGGAGATGGCCAAACCACATTTCATGTGGAGTCTTGTTATCAAGAGTATTTTAGGGACTTCTGTTTCTCAAATAGGCTGCGCATTTCACTGCATCACCCCAAAACATTAGTTTTACATTCTTGAAAAACATCATTGAGCGTACCATATTCATTATGGTTCTGTTCATTCTTTCTGCTACACCGTTTTGTTGAGGATTGTAGGGAACTGTAGTATGATGTGCAATTCCATGTTGGTGAAGATAATCTTCAAAAGTATTTGAAGTGTATTCTTTCCCATTTGTCAGTAAAAAGTGTACCAATTTTTTATTGTGCTTGTTTTTCTATCAATGCATGAAAGTCCCTGAATGTTTGAAATGCTTCTGATTTTGTCTTTAATGTGTAAATCCAGCACATTCTTGAGTAGTCATCAACAAAGGTCATAAAATACGTATTCCCATTGGCAGAAGGAGTTGGCATTGGGCCACATAAAGCAGAATGCACTAATTATAATTTCCTACTTGCTTTGAAATTAGATTCATGGAATGGAAGCTTACTGTGTTTCCCTAATATACATGCATCACATTTGCTCTTCTCTTTGGGAATGGTGGGAAAACCAAATACACCATTATTTCTCAACAAACGAAGACTATTATAATTCAAATGACCAAATCTTAAATGCCACAATAAACTTGATGACACATTACCTTCTCCATGCTGAGAGAGGTAGGCATAGTTATGAACTCTTGCAGATGAACCCTTTAGCTTCAACAGCTTCCCATCTTTGTATCCAGTCATGATGACTTGGTTGTCATAGGACTTTCTTATTTATATGATTCCATCAAACATGTGGATGGAATGGCCTCGCTGTCGAATCTCCACCAAGGACAGCAGGATTCTCTACAACTCTGGAAGATAAAGAACATTGTTCAACAAGAAATTAGGGAATCCAGGCATCTTCAGCCGAATGGTGCCCATTCCCTTTGGTTTAAGACTAGAGTTATCTACAAAGTAAACTATGCCATTTATTGTTTCATTAAGTTCTTCAAAACAGTCTTTTCTAAAAGTCATGTGTGATGTTGCACTAGTATCAAGTAGCCAACAATCTTTGTAAGATGGAAGTGAAGTCATTTCATTAATACCAAGATTACAATGTGCAACAATACAATGAGCATAATCTGAAGAATTACTAGCATCTTGGTTCTTATTGTCGTCTTTCTTCTGGTTATGTCTATCTTTGATGGAGTCCCACAAAGCCCAACACTGATCTGATGTGTGTCCAGTCTTTCCACAATTCTTGCACTGCAAATCTAATCTTTTGCTAGAGTTGTTTCTACCTCCTCTACCTCTGAAGTTTCTTCTTCCTCTGCCTCTCTTGCTGCTTTCTCTTTTGGGATGATCTTTGCCAGAGAGAGTGGCACCAACTACAGATGTTATAGATTGCATCTTCTGCAACTGCTAGTGTAATTTACAATAATGAACTTAATATGACAAAGAGAATGAGATAATAGAAAAACAATAACCTTGCAGATCTACAACCTTTGCCAAGGTGATTTACAATCTCAATATGCTGTCAATAAGTTCATAAGCAAATTTTTTAGCACTAGAAGAACTGCTCAGCAATACGCCAAAGGAAATACCATTATTTGTGAACTGTCACAAAATATAGGGTTTTGAACAGCACCAGTCAATGATCTCAGCTATATGAAAGAAGCAGGTCTAAGTCTCTACTACTTTATTTACAAAAATAGTACAAGAAAATGATAATCTCTCCTTCAATAAACTATGTGCACTATTCTACACAATCCAGGTCTGAGTCTCTGCAATAGTTTGTGATGCTTACAAACAAAAAGTGATAAACTATGTCATCATTGACAATCGTAGCCTCCTAATCTCTTGTTCAGTCATATTGTATACTATAGACAGCACTTACAAAATCAAGGTTGAATTCACTACAAAACTATATTATATTTCTCCTCATTAGAAATGGCTCAAGATATATAGAAGCACACTTACAAATTTGAGAGACACCAACGAACACCAACATAGCTCCTTGAGAAAGGTCGTAGGAAAAAAATAGTCTTCAACGCAGCATCAAAAGAGTGCTTTGACACCACTTCAATGCACCATACATAGCATGCATGACTAATCAAATATACAACGATCATGGCTCATCCACAACAGTCACAACATTCAAATAAATCGCGGCAGCATATCATGGATTCCTTCTTCACGCAAATGAAGAGCATGAGTCTTTATCCTTGTATCATTTTCCTTCAACAAACATGTAGCAAAAAGGCATCTTCAATCTATACCGGTTGCAATAATATTCACTCACATAGTGAGTGGTCGCATCCATAGGCTTAGAAAATGTAGCAACAATTCGCAAGACAAAGAATCACATCCACTTCAGAAGAATGAGTTATTTCTTCAAGCTATCACAGTGATCATATCTCATACAAAAAACAGATCATACAGCAGCTGAATCATTCATGATTCAAATATTTGCAAAAGTTACTCTCAAGTTCCACTCACAAAACTAGGGGAAACTTAGGTTTTCCAACGGTCACATTCACGCAGTTTAGGAATGGCGTGAATCTTCACAGTTATACAATATATGTTGCCCAATGATATTTTGACCGGTGTTCAACAAGTTCATAGGAGTAGAATAGCTCTAAAATCATCACTGGGCTCTCTCCACAACAGCAAACTCCACAGAGAAAGTTACCATGAATACAGAAAATGTAGACAGTAATTCTTCCACACGCAGACAGAGAACGACAGCTCCTTCAATGCAGGAAGCTTTTTTTTCAATGCAGGCAGCTCTTTGACTCCATGTGACTGACTAAGAGCGCCGGTCTCAACACCGAGAAGGCACTCGCAACAGCAGAATGGTGATACATATGAAATGCTGCATATACCAAATTAGGGTTAGGTATCACAACATCTTCTCAACACACGCAATAGCTCGTTCTATGCCTCTCAAAATACTAAAGATTCACATACATTCAAAATGCAGAATGCGATGCATTACTCTCACACTCAGGTGACTAACTGAAGGTCACGATTTAGGGTTTTCAATTGACAGTCACAAAGAACGCAGAGTTACAGGAGATGGAAATCACATCGCTCATGGAGGATAGAGCAGCTAGCGCATGCACCAATGCATGCAATTCACAGACTGAGGAAAGGGCAGATGAATGAGCAGATTGGTAACAGACAGGTAGGTGTGCAGCAGGACTGAAATGCATCAGGCAGGAGTTATGGAAGGTGGTGCTCTGATACCACTATTGGATAATAACTCTCGAATTCAATTCTATTCCATTTCTAATGCATACATTTATACATTTCATATGGTGGTTGAGATTTATCTTCTAACCATTCTTTTCACCTTCCTATGTAACTATTCATATTCCTATTATGTACACTAACGAATAATCCTAACGGATTATATTCCAACAAGAATTTTTAAGAAGTTCGGTCCTAGTGTGAACAAGGCTGTAGTGTCCCTCTTATACCTCAGTGCCATTATGTGTGAAAACGATAAAAAAATTTCGCTTTACTGCTACTACAAAATGAATGAGTCATGTTGGGTTATATTTTTACGTGACATTTAAATGGAGCACGTTCAATCAAATTCGATAATGTCAAAGTACACGCATGGTAAAACCATCACTTGACGATTTACATTCATCCTCCTCATCAGAAACCAATCAAGCAATTTTACCTTCAATTGCTAAGACTTTTATTGATAACACAAACAAACATGCATATTATACCTTCCAATACTCACATGATTACCTAATCCCTTAATGATGAAATACTTAGGTGTGGCAGTTTACCTGTCATTGGATATCATACTCCATTTTTCTTTTGACCATCCTTTCATCTACAATTACCTTCGACTAACATTATGGAAGTCATGCCCCATAGATAATAAAGCTTGAATCTTTTGAGAATTTTAAGAAACTGTGTTAATGATCCGGATGTACCTACAACCCTGTTAGTTAATCATAACACACAGGAAAATTGAAATATATAGCGGTGTATCTTATACATCATGATCTTCCCATGAGTCTCTTGTATTGTATTTTCTAAAGAAGGATTCATCTTTATTTAAGCTTACTATGCAATTCTTAGAATAACCTAAGGTCTTGTGATCTGTTTTCATTTATGCTCTATTTGACTATGTTTGATTCGAGAAGGACCACTTATAAGAATTAGCCTTTTTGGTATACACTCTCCAATTTCCTTAACCTCATTTTTAGATTATAAGGGCTTTGCGACTAACCTGAGAGTCTCTTAAGTAATGGAGTTCACTAATTCAACATTGGGTAATTATCCATAAATTGTTTGTCCTCGTGATGCCTAAATGGAGATTTGCCATCTCTTAAATCTGTTAAAAGGACTTATTCTTTTCTAACGAGCTAAGCATGAGAGGCTTACTTTCATTTATATCAACGATATACTAGTCAATGTAACACAATATCATTTGTAACTTCAGTGGTGCATTCATTCTTGAGATGTCTTTCAAATAATTCAAGTCATTGAGGTAACCATATATTTATTGGATTTATCCACTGAACAACAAATCGATTTACAAGTTGTAATAACCATATTCATGAGTACAGAAAATAGTATGAGAAAATTAAACACATGTAGACACAAAAAGGAACAGAGACCAATGTACGTGGTTCACCCCAAACCCGGGGTTACGTCCACCAAACTATCGCAGTATATAATATTTTTCCAGAAAGGCCCATTACAATCCGCAACAATTCTATCGCCATAAGTTCTTCTTATTTACACTTCAGAGACTCCGTATCATATTATCCTATTGAACCACTAGCAAGCACAAGCCGAATAAACCCTTTATCCAAAGGCCATTGGAATTCCATAGCCTTAATTAGTTGTCAATTAATTTTGGGTCTATACATATGCATACAATAAAATACCTGAACAAAACAAATCAATATCTCCTCTACATCTAGGAGTATGAAATTCGCTCACCCTAACAAATATGATCAAAACTAGTCTCGACGCCCCTTGTATGTACTTTATTCCAATTTATAAATCACAAGTGAGGTAGTGAATAAAACCGAGGCTGTCGATATACAAATATATAAATACAAACACTAGAATGCAGAAAAATGCAGAACACAGAGTTCATGAGTGCAGAGAATGTATGAAATGGGTGAAAATGCCACAAGGTATACTGCTGACACGCAAATCAAAAACTAATGATTTCGTTATCCTTTCAATGCATGCACTAGACCAATACACTTAAATAAACATGCTTGTGTGAGGCATCTACAATGGGAAATGCAAGACTAGATCTATGCATTCAGGAAATGCTTAAGATTTCTCCACAGGCAATGCATACACAGTTTTATACTTGGAACCGGGTTTATATGCAAGTTGTACATCAGGCAGAGCTGACAAGGGTTAGTTCCTAGAACAAAATAAAATGCACCCTTAGGACTTCATCCAGTTTTTGCAAATTGAGTAATCCAAAATTATGAACACGGAGATAATGGACTGAGGCCTAACTCACAGTCCCATATTGACTCTCGACTTTTCATGACCTTTCCAATCGCAAACAAATTTGTTTCCGTATATATATTTATTTCATATTTCACATTTATTTCATACTTCAACTATGGCTTTTTTTTTTGGACTTGCAACATAGTCCTGGGTACAACTGTGGCGATGACAGTTCAACATTTAAAAACAAACACGCAGTCCTCCCAAAAAATGCTTCTGCTCAATCAACCATAAAAAAATAAAACAAAGGGTAGATTGCCTCTAGTCGTCGGCTGTCATCCCGTCAAAGGAGATCTAGCAAAACACAAGGAAAACGCCTCTGTATGCATCCTGAGAGAAAACCAGAAACAAAACAGAAATCGCATTTCAGGAGAACAAGGATCGCTTGTTCATGAAAATGACCAAAGGAGTTTAACTCTCCTCTCTCCTTAAACGCGGTCTATAGGCAGGGTTACAGGAACATAGATCTTGAAAACAGAGAGTAAAATCAGTAAGGGAGATGGGAAAGGGTTTAGAAGAAACCCACTTTCCAAGGTAGATCGCAGCATGTTCCAGAAGAATTAACCAAGAGTCCATTAGGTTTGGATCTATCTCCATTCGTTCGATCTCACAAACTTCAACTAAAAGACTAACACTAGATCGGGATCCTATAATATTGCTTGGAAGTGCTTCCACAAAAATGGATTGGCCTTTTCTTAATAAACATAAAAGCACAAAGGAACCGAGGCTTATCTAGAGGACTTCCTAGATCCACACCCTATCGCAGACGTACCACTTCTACATGACAATGGATTTAAAGAGAAAACCTGGGTCATGGTTTATACCTGTCACACAAGAATCATGTCATGGCTATACAAGTATTCTCAGCAAGAGATTAAGTGCCCAGGATCTAACCTTGAGCTTCCCATTAGCATCTAAGCATGCATACCTTTGGAGACCATTGCTGTTAGTCGTTGTTGAATTGACTGGCGGTCAAAGCGCAGAGGGAATTCACATGCTCTTCATCAATCCTTCCATCCCTAGCTACACATTCTGGCATCCCAAACACCAGCACGTGGAGAGAGAGGTTGCATACCCTCTGATTTTTTCCACACTCATGAAAAACAATCTAGGGTATCACCACGTAGACAGGAAACCTTGACAATGAAAGGTGCCATTGCCAGAGATGATTTCTGCCTGAATTTTCCCCGCTCAGCGAGAGAGAGATTGTTCCCCCTTCACCCGTCTCAATGCAAATTCCCCCTCCTTTTCAATTCCCTTCCCAGCTCATAAAATAATCAAAAACAAAGAAACGGTTAGGTGCCAGGATCCCCATACATTATGGAGGAGATTTGGCCACTATCTTAGCCGTGGTAGGTTTCCATTAATTTTTCCAACCAGTGATTAAGTGGAGGCATGCGTTCAACATGTACTAGTATTTTGCCTTACAAGCAGTCATTTAATTTCCACAAGTTAAGGTAGAAACTCCNGGTTTCCATTAATTTTTCCAACCAGTGATTAAGTGGAGGCATGCGTTCAACATGTACTAGTATTTTGCCTTACAAGCAGTCATTTAATTTCCACAAGTTAAGGTAGAACCTCCTGCCACTAAATTGTCAAGGAGGATTTCCCTAAAATCAGGCCAAAGATCAGCCTCCTTTACGTAGAGGAGATTCCTTTCAACACTGGGTGCATGTTAAGCCTCTCATTTATGCATATAGATACATATATATTCCTTCTTAAAACTATATGAATACATGTATATTCATATATATATATATATATCTAAGTATGTAGTTTCTTTACCCCATTTAAATGATGAATAATAAATATATATACCTATATATTTATTGTATTTACACATATGACCTATGTGTTCTTTTTACCGGTTTTAATGTCGCCCTTACCTAAATTGGCGACTATGAAAACCCACCAATGACATCATAGTGAGATTCCTTACACCACAACATTTAGGTCATGAAGAACTAGGTCTGCAGGGTGTTGTCAACCACTAGTCTCTCCTCCTAGTGGATACGGTTGTGCGAAATGAAGCTGTACTCAAGTCTTATGTCTCCCCACTTTATGACTTAAGGAATCACATATAAGGTTCTACTGGTGGGGGCCTTGGCCTTGAGCTCCTCACCAGAGAATAAATACATTCATAAATTAAAAAAATATTTAGAGGCATTAATGAGGGACATTAGAAAGGCTACGATGGAGCAAAGACGGAATGGGTCGGATCGTGAATTTTGGGTAGGTTTTGGGGAAACACTAAATATATGTGGAGAGATAGATAGAAAATTTATCGAGTTATGGGTCATGGGAAGGGGATGTAAAATCAATCTTTAGAACTTATAAAAATGGGAAAGGGTTGGGCGTTAGGGGTTGGCTATGTTTTTGTTTAGGAAAAAAATAGGAGAGAGATAGTCAAGAGTGAGATATGAAGAAGTTTATTGCAAGTCGTAGTGCAAAGCGTGAATAAGATTCATGAAGGGATGTAATGTCAATCCCAATGAAGAGCATTTTTGTGGTTTTTTTCCATATGGGTCTCCACGTTAAAATCTCTGTGTCAAACGGTGTATGTTAATTTTACGTGTGAAACCTTTTGATTTTTGTGCATCTGATCATATTTATGATGAAATGGAATAATAGTGCTGAAAATGTGGTAGATATGATTACTATCTATTATGTTTCCATATCTTGTTGTTATCTATCGATGATTGTTCACCTATTTGGATTGTTGGGTAGTTTGTTGAGCTCTTCCATGAAGAGATCCCCTACTATCACTGCGGAAGCCTTGTTCGTGTAGTCCCTATAGGTATCTTGAGAGAGACTTTACTTGCATTGCAGGTGTTGACGATGGGGTTATGCTCTATCAGGTCGATGCCTTGGGTTTTGTTCATCGGGCTCGAAGGTTAAGCCTAGGTTACTCGAATCAAGCCAAAAAAATGGTTTCGTTGTCGGGACTAGGATTATTGCGAATGGGACATCTTTTAGCACTCGACAAATCTTTAGATTCGGGATTGGGTAGACTAAAAATGTATAGGATTTGCACAAGAAGAAAGTAAGGGGTCACGAGTTACTCCGATCAAACTCTTAGAAAGGTATGTTTACACATGTATTCACAAAAATTTCTTTAGTTAATCTCCTATTGTATCGTGTGAAAGGTTGGCGACGCTAGCAACTCACACAACAAATAATCAAGGAAAATAAACCAGGGACTGCATTCCTCTATTGAGATGACTTCTAGGGAGTGTCAACAATCCTATCTCTAGGGTTGTCTACTTCTGGGTCAATAGCATTTTGGAAGGATACATTACTGAGATTGTTGTAGACACTATAGAGTCAAATAATGAAGCCGAGAGAGAATTGTTCCAAGGACCTAGAGATAGATATTTGAAATCCATAAAGTTCTGGGTTAAAATGCTAGTTTTTGGAAAGGGAATCCTAAGGATGGAATGTGACTAGTAAATCATTGTGTGCAAAGGACATGGTTCATGAAGGAAGGAATGAACAAAATGGATAAAGTAAGATGAGATGTTCCTAACCGATAGTAAAATTGATGAAGAGGGTGGCCTTCTAAGGAGTGGAAGAATATCTTGGTGGGGTACAAGGAGAATAAACGTGATATGGAGAGAGATTGGCAGTGCAACTAGAAGAGGAGACTACAAGTTGGTTCCACATCTCTATGAAGAATCTTGTGATGAAGAGAAGGAATCTTGGCTTATTTCTGAATATGGAGAAGAGGTTCTATATCTATACCACAGCCAAGAGTACGAGATACCCACAAATCTGTGTACATCTCTAGCATGAGAGGCAAGACCTGAAAGTATTTTGAAGCGCATTTTGTCAAATCAATGTACTAGTAATAGCCAAGATAGTGGCCAGATATTTCTTACTAGTGGAACATTTAAATCGAATTCGCGAGTACCCCAAGTACATAGCATGTTTAGAGGAAACATATTATTTCCTATATTTAATGGGGATATGTTGGAAGACCCTAAGCAACACTACTTTTTATGTGAGGTTGTATGGATTGTGCGAGAGGTCCAAGACGAGGTGATATTAAGGGCTAAGATGACCACAACCTTTAAGGGTAGTTCTCTTAATTGGTACATGAAGTTATAGGTGGTTCCTGCGGGAAACCATCAGAAGTCGCTATATCATATTCGGTCTTGGCTAGTAGATGAATTCAAGAAGCCCATGTAACATCTCTCTTGTATGCCCTAAATTTTTGGTAAGCATGAAATGTATATTGTACGTATTTTGGGTGAGGAGCTCAAGGCCAAGGCCCCACCAGAAATACCTTGACATCTATATAAGTTAAATTCCTTAAAGTTTTGCATTTAGGATATTTAAGGCATTGACGCAACCTTTGATGGGAAACCGAATCCACTAGGGAGCAAGGCTAGTTGTTAACAATGCCTCAAGGATCTAGTGAAGTTTACCTAGTTCCTTACAATTTTTCTGATTAAGCGGAGGGAAGCTAGCTACCGTAAATAATGGTAGATTGCGTAGTGGTCAAGTTGTTGTAAGAACGACATGAAAATACTTGCATATATAAAACCATTATATGGATGTATATATATGTACGTAAATTTAATATATATATATATATATATATATTAGAATCTAAGGGATAAATAATTGAACGAATGAATTATTTAAACGAATTGTTCATACAGTATAAATATATTAATGATATTGTATATATATAAACCGTTATATATATTTCATTAATATAACCAAGAGAGTTATCTTATATAGATTGAACTTAATAACAAGTAGCAGAGGCCTTATAAACTAAGTAATATTACGAAATCTATTCACAATGGAAATAGATCCTTTATTTAATTGAAGGAGTACATATTCCAAACTAATTATTAGATAGAGGCAGTATTTAGAAATTGAAGAACATTTATTACTGTATTAATTGGACATCCAAAATTTCAGGCTACGAAATTGGGATGAGGCGATCTCTCCTGAAGAGAATCCTGGAAATTATTCCCATAACAATAAAAATGATGCCTTATACCTTCCTAGGTTATTAAAGAAGACAAGCATTTGAGGATATACTTCTGCCACTTCGCTCCTGGAAAACGGATACGAATTTATTTAAATAGGGAGAGTGGGAGTTGTGGAAAAGGGGGGCACACGGAGCTAAAGGAAAAATCATGAGCTCTTCATCTCATTCCAATGAATGGAGTATGCCAGGAGAAAATTTCTTTTGGATGATGAGGAGCGTCTTCTACATCTGAAAAATTTGGATGTTTATCTTGTGAGTACGGTGGCCCCTCTGTGTCTGCATTGAAGTGTATGGATTTTCACTTTTGGCTATGTCAGAATGACCTCTCTCGGCCTGCATTGAAAGGTAAAGAATCTACTTTTAAAAGCTTATTGTTTTCAGTTTTAAAAAATATATATATACCGGTGGACCTCTGCGTATTGACTGAAAGGTCTATAATGACCTCTATGCATGGGTGCAGAGACCCCGGGTAAATTCTGTGTGTTGTTCTTTTTGAATAAGAAAAGTAGATCTCGGTATGGTTGTAACCCCTCTGTACGTTGGCCCTAGTACATACTGTGGATCCCTCTTAAAAACTCGGGCTCAATCCTTATTTTAATCTCCACATGTAACCTTACTTTTAGACTTGTGGTTTCATGGAGGAAAAATCCTATGGGATAGGGAGAGTGTCTAATTACTTCTATGTTGTTCACAAGTAGAAGCAGCCTTCGCGATTTGATAAGACGTATTCATGGTGATAGTGTTAACGAATTTTTTAAAATGCATTGCTTACATTGAATGAATAGCCTTCACAATTTTTGCTTACGTTGACGGGATAGCCATCATTTTGATGAAAAGTATTTTCTTTCACTGAAGTAATAACCCTCGTGATATGGTAAATCGTGGGTTCTTGATCTAGGGTTACATCAGGGAAATGGGTTTTGTAAAAAGATTAGTATGATCTATGGTTTTTCGTGCCTTCCAAACCTGTCCGCTCGAACGAGAAGTGATTTCCCTTGGCCTTTCTCTCTATAAATCGGAAATAACTTATCAAAATCAGCTAACTAAACCAAATATCACCTGATCCGCAAAGTGTTCCGACTTACTTCAATGTCATATCTTGACCTGTTTCTTTAGCACGGCTTGTAGCCAAGCTCACTCTCCAGCAATGGTTTTGGTCACAGATTTCTATCTCTCTACAACTCCCCATGCTACTATGAGAAATAACTACACAGCTATACCGAAGGTCGGCGATGGTCTCTTGCAGTCATCCATCATGGGTTTAACCTTCTATGAATCAAGGATTAATATGTTTGTCTGCTGCCTTATATTTTATTAAAAACATTTTATTAAAATGGTGTCGCTGCATCTACATTAAAATACACACCTGCTCCGAATTCGAGAGGCAATGGTGTAGGAAAATTGTTTCCTGGTTTGTATGTATTCCATTATCTATTTTCTCCATAAGATTCCTTTAACATCACTGATCTGAATGCTGCAAGCGAATTCAGATCTGCATTGGTCATATTTTGAGCCGTTATACACATTATTATGATTTATTATGTGTGAGCGAATCACCCCCTAAATTGGGTGTTTTGGGTATGGTGTCCAAATTCGAGGTTTGCGTGGAAAGTTTCATGAATATATCTCTATACATGGACATGGTGTAAATACATCTCTATACACTATAACTTACAACAACGGTATAGGACTAAAAATATCGAACAAAAAACTTAACAAAAGGATTGACTAGAAAAAATCATTAAACATAATAGAAAGAAAATCTAAACTAAGCTATGACCACTTGTAGCTAGGGTATTATTTATGTGATCATCGATGGTAGCAAGATTCCACACATGTCGAACAAGGGAGAGCTAGAATAACAAGTTAGATCGATGGAGAAGGTAGTGTTTCATATCTTAAAATCCATGAATAAGAAGATGAATGCTAATTAGGGAGATCCATTTTTTAATAGAAACTTGAATCATCCAAATTTATATAGCATGAAAATACTTTAGAGTTTAAAAAGATAAAAACGACGTAACGAAAATTCGAGGATTAAACATAAATTATGTAATTATCAATAAGGTAGTGCAAATAATTTTACCATGCACTCTAACTATTACATTCTATATAAATTTTCTCTCGAATAAAGAGTGATATTGAATCATGGGATTATTAGTTGCAAATGGTGAAAGACTGAAGGATGAATACTACTTCATTTATGAATATTTAAAATAAATCAGAGACAAAGCAAGACCCTAACAAATTAAAATAAGGTTTAGTAAAATGAAGAAATGAATTTGGAACACAAGATAATATCAAGGTCAATAAAAAATTATAATCTTGCATGAAATGAAAACTAAGATACATAAGTTGATGATCATCGAACAGTTGATGAATGGTACATTGTCATTCCATCTCATTTCTCACAAACCGAGTAGAAATTAAGGATTTCCTCACATCGTAATCTATAACATTTAGAATTCAATGAAAATGGGTCTATTTAATATCGTGCTAAAAAAGGGCACCAACCTCCTCAATCTCCTATTTTAGATATTTGAATATTCTTAATATTTCCATGCACTAGCCTATATCTAAAAACAAATAGTATCTTTAGAATTAAGCATGAACTACATGAAGAACACAACAATGCATTAGGATTATCAAACCAACATCTTTTTCCCATGTTATTCCATAGAAAGTAAACTATACACACTAAATTGTTGCATTATCATTCAGTATGAAAAATTTAAAAGATTTGAGTCAGGAGTCTTTTAACCCACATGAGAAACTAGACCTACAAAAGGGTTAGTTGTGAATAAGGAGAAGGTATAACATTTTTTATAAGGATAAATGCACATGTTCTTTGGATCTATTGAAAAAACAATTGCTTAAGACCTCAGAAACCAACTCCATAAATATTATGATTTCCAAACTGATAAAAGTCACAACCTCAAATTTTTCAAGACCTCAATCCCTTTAAGTGTTTTGAATTCTTGTAGCGACATATCCATCAAAGGATAAAAATCATATTATGCTAGTGATTCTACACCGAAAGCCACTAGTCAGAATTTTAAAATTACATAAAAAAAACTTACAAGAACTAGTAATGGGGTTGTAAAAAGATGTGTAAAGACAAGTATACTAGCTATATAAGATTTACATGACCCCAATGAACAAATAAACATTGAATAAGAAGAAAAAGGGAGATATATAACTCTATACACAAAATGTGTATTTAATAAATACTAAACTAATAAATTGTACAAAGAACATAACAACTTGAAAACAATAAGCATCCTATCCATGCATATAAATTCAAACATTTAAGCATCCTATCCATGATATAAATTCAAACAATAAGCATCCTATCCATGTATATATATTTGAATAAATAATTGGTTTCTAGTGGAACTTTTGATAAATGTTACAAAGTGTCAAATTCAAACAATAACCACCCTATTCATTGTCATGTCCCCATAAACAACAATAATAGATTTGACAAAATATTGATGACTTATGCCTTCAGTACCGTTATACGACTCTTACGACTCTTTTAAACACGTCTTCTAGATTACAGTCTTGTTTTTGGAATACCCCTAGGCTATTGTAAAACCACTCATGAAACACACAAATTTGTGTAGAAAGCATGAACCTATGGTAGAATATTCTTTTTCCAATATGGAACAATCCTTAATCTTGTAACTATAATAGTAATATTCCTACCAGACTAATCTTAATAAATAATTCACTGACCCCATGTTTGAAACCCATGTATACATTACATTCTAATCTTTCATATGTTTAATTGTCGTTGTTTGGTGACATACACATTTAGACATATTTCAACATAAAGGGAACATAATTCACACACCAAGTGCCTCTTAGTGATTCAAAGTCAGTTATTCAATTCACAATGTAATATCATGCTATGTCTACTGTCGAGGGTGTAGAATTATAACATTACCCTCCCCTTTAGGAAAAGATGTTTAAATCCCCAAAAAATATAAGCTTTTAATCCACAATGCATTTTAATTAGACATGATATGTTAGACCTCAACGGAGAACTTCCTTTGTGCAAATTTCAAACTGTCATTTCAAACACATGCTCAAGTTTTGTCCTATCACAATGGCTCATACATTTACTGTGACTGTCATAAAATTCCCGCAAGATATTGAGTTCATTTTCTTACCTAAAACCTTCATCATAATAAGTTATTCTTCTCAACATGAATCAAGCATAGCTCCTTCAGTTTATAGGGTGAAAACCACATATTACATTTATCTAACATCGTATATTTAACCATACAACACTATTTACCTTGGTTGGAAATTGCAAGCATTTTCATCATCAATGCATTCAAAGCAATAATATGTGCAAACCAAAAATAATTATAATGACTTTTCTTGTTTATCATCTATAGTAGCAACATCCATAAAGAAGGTTGCAGAAGCATTGCAAGTACTCAAAAAATCTTAAAAAACATTCAGTCACAAGATAATGAGGCAGATACAAATGTACATGGTTCACCCCGCTCTTGGGGTTACGTCCACCAAACCGTTGTATTATGTAAATTTCAATCAACAAAATACATTCCACAACATCATGGTTGCCATAATTTTTTCTTGTTAATCTTGTGGACTCTTTAACATGACCTCTAATTCAAACAAACAAGCTCATAGTATTCCCAAACTTGACATGCAAAGAGCCATTGATAGAGCCATTCTGCAATTATATCTATTTCTATGTGCAGCACATAATTAATGTTCATTTAATATCGTATTCAATAGGATGTGCCCAAGAAATGGCTAGACATAATTCTCGTATTGTAAAACAAAGGGGCACTGTGATTAACACTAATTTATAAATATGTCCTCTCATGAGACTTACCAATTTTGAGAGAAATTGGTGAGAAGAAGCTTTGCTAAAGCAGGAATCAATATCATGTGAGTTAAAAATACCAAATTACCATGGTGTAACCACGCCGAAAAACAAAAGAAAACCTTCGTACCGACAATCATCAAAGTGATGAAAGCTACAAGGCTAGGAGGTGCCATGGATCTACCGTTATCTTAAACAACATTTTCAGTCAAATCAAGATCACCTGCAATCACCAGGCTCATGCAGAGTTCTTTTTCATCCAAAAGTAGATAGTTCTCAAATCTTGCCAAAATAACACAAATATCGTTTCTTCTTGACAGCGTAAGGGTACCCAAAGCATCTCAGATATTCACTAAAAAATTTCTGTTAAGTTTTCCTTCCACCCAATCGGCGTGATGTTTAAGGACGAAATTTACAGGTTCTTAAAACAAGTACAGCATACTACTAAATCATAGATGCATTAAAGATCTTTTTAGAGTTTTTCTCATAATTGTGAGTTTTTAGTTTGACATCTTCCACCCATTAACAAAGATCTATAGTAACATATTTCCATTCCAAGATTCAAATAGAAAAAAAAACTCCCAACCTGCTACTTCAGCATTGGAGGTTCCCTATGGTAGATGAGTTCATTTGGTAAAGGTAACAGCATGTTGAGCCTTCCCTGAGGGATATTAAGTTTTGGAAAACAAGGCCTGAGTTTTAATAAAAAATAGCGTGCCAAAATGCATATGTAGAAAATATCCATGTGGCCCAACGCCTTCCCTAACCTTGGGATATACTACCATAGGTAATTATGTATAAAAATACCAAACGCAGTCCATTGCCGAAAGAAACCATAAACATAAATTATATCCAAAGAGGGTATTTGATGTTTTCCTTCAATACAACAAAATATGAATGAAAGAACAGAGGTTGGCTTCATTTGCAGATAATATAAAACTGTTATTTACGTTGGAAGTGATTTTCCGTACCTGGAATCAAGCGCTCAACATACATCAATGAGGATCAAGTCTATCACTCTCACCAGAGTTGGAGCCCGCTCCTCCTCATAAGCGATTTGGCCATAAGGGATATGGAGACTACCTTGAAAGGAACCAGATGTTGGATCTGTAAAAAAAAATAGAACTTAACAGCTACCCATATCCAACTTACGTTTTGGAATCGCAAATGCTAGATCCAATAACAATAGAACCTGACCATCGCCCATCAGTTCGATATCCCAAAAAAAAAAAATCGAACTCCTGCTTTGGAAACACAGGTTCCAGATCTATGAGAAAACAAAAAACATAACCTAACCCTTTCCCATCAATTCGATACTCACACGTATTGAGCCACCCCCAATACACATAAGTTAGATCTATTTATAAAAAAAAACGGCACATCACAGTTGCCCACCGATTTGATATCGAAATCTCTCCCTCTGAAGGCACAAACATTCCCCCTTTAATGACGTAAATCAGTCCCCATTAAATGCCTACAAATTTGATATCTACTATAAGTTTATTTCCAGGGAATACTTACCCAATTTTTGCGACCACATCTGTCACACAGAATATGGAATTTTACACGCAACTAAGGAGAATCGTAGTTGCTCGGGTTTTTTTTTTTTAAGAAATATTCTTCCCCATCAAGGAAATTGCACACTGTTGCATGCCGACCAAGTCGCCCCCTGCCATCACAAAGCATCAACTTTTTATTTCCCCCCTTTTTTTTCTTTTTCCCTCCCTATACGCTTGCCTAAAAAGCATAGGGTGGCTGCAATCTTTGGAGGGATTTTCGCCACTAAAGCTGGGATCTTATTTCCTTCATTGATTGGGGTTACTATTTTTACATCCACCTACTCTAATGACTCATCATTTTGGGAGAAAAATATGGAGGAAGACTTGCCATAGATTCCTCAATAAGATCCTCTTGCAAGAGTCAGCTATTACCTCCTCCATCTGATAATTT